>JACEFZ010025827.1:97500-121073 GCA_014155875.1 Cepaea nemoralis
AGCAAGCAGCTAGCTACTGCGCTACCCCCCCCCCCCCCCCCCCCCCCCCCCCCCCCCCCCCCAATGTCTCCAGTCACTCACACAATTAGCATATAGCACGGGGGTGTTGGCGGGTGTTATCAAAGTTCCAACATGTTGGATGGCGGTTGGGTGGATGTGGAGAAAGAGAAAATCGGCTACACATGTTGTGTTTACATGTGTGCATGTGTGTATTCACCGTGGCGTGCAGCGAAAAGGCTATGAATACTGACAGAAAAGACAACTTGAAATCCAATGTCTCGGCTTCCACAACTGAACACTGTGAGGAAAAGATAACCGTTGCTGGCTGGCAGCAAGAAGGAAAACATCCCCAGGCTGGTTGGCTCGTGCCCAGGCACGTGTCTACAATGCCGAATTGATATGGTCAATTTCACTATCGCAGGTCTGGAAGATCTGGCTCAGGCGGCCACTATAGTAAATTTATATTGTCAGTGGGTAATTGAACGAAACCTAATCCACTTCCAGGCCATCGCTTGAATAGAAGGGAACAACTTGGAACGCTGTCATAGATAACAGTGTCACATTGCAGCCTTCTTGTCCACAAAGGAGAACAAGGAATAGCCGCCTGAAGGGCTCATCGCCCACTTAACGTAAGAAGAATAGCTAAGCTCTCTTTCGCCTGCTGGTTTCATTTTTATGAGAAATAACTTGGGCAGTTGACCCTCCGGTTGGACACCATCCCGACGAATTAAGCCGGTAATTTGGTGGCATATGCCTTCCAAGATGTCGTCGGAAGGTTTACAGCTGTAGAGTTGTAGAAGAAAGAGGTAAAGGAGAGAGACTACGCTGTAAGTGTCCATGTGTGTGCGGCATCAGTTAGATGGGTATGCCTTTATGCAGTTAGTCATAACAGACTTGCTCTCTGTATCAGTAGGGCACCACCGACGTTATATGTTTATCTGTATGTAGTCATTCACAACACAATTTATATGTCTATGTCTGTGTACATTCAGTCACAACATAAGTTACATGTCTATGTCTGTAATGCAGTCAGTCACAACATTTCTTTATTACGTTTGATGAGGGTTCTAGATCATGTTACACTTGCTGTGCAAACTTTCCTTCCTAGTACACCCCGCCCCTCCCATCCACCCAATTTTCGGATATCCTTTAGTATTGGGTCGGCAGAAGAGTACTTTGCTATCGGGTCGGAAGGATGGTACTTGGATGTCAGGTCATAAGGATGGTACTTTGATATCGGGTCGGAATAATGATACTATGATATCGGGTGGTGTCGTGTCCTCCTTTAAAGTGTCGTCCCTGGAGTGAGGAGAGTCAAATCCCACATTATAATATTTTTTCCCTTATCAATATCCTGGAGAATCCACCAGCTTCCGTCCAACACACTCCATCAGCCCGTGGACACCTTTTCCTATCACTCTCTCACTGTCGTACTATGCCCCCTCTCATACCTCCCCAACGCAACATACTCAACAACTCTTGCTTCTAAAAATTAATAAAGATTAATTTATTAAAAGAAAAGTGTAACGTATATGAGACGTGTATGCGAAGAAAATGTGTGTCGTGTATTTTAATGTAAATGTATAGGTCAGACCACAGAGTTCATGTTCAGAGTCCACTCATCATGGCAAGGATCACACGACATCACAAGACTCATCACAATGGACCTCACCGAAGTCGTATCCTTCTCTCCAGACATGTCTCCTCCAGGAGCTCTGATGACCATGAGATCTGAATCCCATGTAAATATAATCGGTGAAAAATACTATTATTGTTCCTAACACAACTGTTCCTAATAGTTTATAGAAACTCAGGCTTCATAATTCCGGCGCAGTGAAACAAACATGGAACACTGCCCTATGAACATGACGTTTTCTTCTTGCGATAGATTCTATAGTTTTCACTCTTACACAGTTATTGTATCTAGACTAAAATGGCTTGCTTTATTTACTAGAGATTGTCTGACAGTTCTGATTTCCTTGATACGTGGAACAACTACACTTCAATGTTTGTTTTCATCTAATGTGACCATCAGTTCCTACTGATCTAGTTCCACGTGGGCTGAACATCCATCACTTCAGGTGTGTTAACGATTGGTATGCACTCATTTAGGATACTTATACCATTCAGCTCCACCGAGCAATGTTTATCAGCTTCTTCCGTTGCGAAAGTTGCTGGCCCATCTCTCTACATCATAATTTATCCGGGATCGGATTTTTCATTGGTTCCGGGTTCTTCATTCCAACCAGAGGGAACCTTATGCAAAACCGCCTCATTCTGGGATGGCTGCTACACTTTGCCATAACGACACATGCTAGTTAATATTAAATTAATCTAACACTGTAGAGCTCTCCCACAAACACGTCCATCATAATCCACGGTTTTGGTCAACACTGTTTCTCCCAATCATGGTTTATGGCAAAACCTAAAATTGGTCACGTGACGGTATTCATTATGTCCACACAGGTGTTATTTGGACATATCATCCATTGTCAAGAATCTATCCTCCCTGGCTTAGTCACTGTCAGAGTTGTCATCACTTGTTTTGACTCCCACAACAAACTAGTGAGTTACCATATGGATACAACAATGTGTTTCCCCAACAAGCTGCCAATCTTCTGTCGAGGGGTGACAATCCCATTCATCCTTCCGTTTTATGTCGGGAGATTCTAAATGACAGACGGAGTGTTTTCTTCCGAGCTGAGTACTTCCGCTCTCAATCCAACCTGTTTATGAACTGTCAAAGCGATATATGATTCAGCTCACTCACTTCCCCTACACATCTACAGCTGTTAATTTTGCCCGACCTGTGATGGCTGACATCCGATTGCAACCAGGATCCGACGGGTTCCATCTGTATTCGAATGTTGACAAACAGTCAAAGCGATGCAGGGACCCGTCTCACTCACCACCGAGTGTTCCCAATCCGTCGACCAGATGTAAACACGTGCAGTTACATTTTCTGGATTTGTTGAAACAACCTTTGGCCTCGAACATGCCGCTAATTCAGAACGCCTTTTATTCTCATCACTGGTTAAATCACGTTGGTCTATTATGTGACAGGTGGTAAGGATGCTACTTTGATATGGGATCGGAAGAATGGTACTTTGCTATCGGATCGGAAGAATTATACTTTCTAACCGATCTGAAGAATGGTACTTTGCTATCGGATTGGAAGAATGATTGTACTGTGCTATCGGATCTGAAGAGTTGTACTTCGCTATCGGATTGGAAGAATGGTACTTTGCTATCTGATCGGAAGATAGTACTTTGCTGCCAGGTCGGAAGATGGTACTTTGCTATCGGGTCGGAAGAATGGTACTTTGATATCATTTCGAAAGGATGGTACTTTGATATTGGGTCGGAGGAATGGTATTTTGCTATCGGGTCACAAGATGGTACTTGGATATCATGTCGGAAGAATGGCACTTTGATATCGGGTCAGAAGAATGGTACTTTACTATCGGTCGGATGGGCAGTTAGTCCCTTTTCGGGGCTCAGACAACTGAAACGCCAGACATCGGACTTCAGAGTTTAAACTCTCAGTCTTGCTTCATTGTCAGCAGACTCTAACCCAGTGCCCTTAGAGAATGAAGGAGCTAAAAGAGATAAGAAACTAGCCACATAGAAAACGTACATGTCCATCTGTGATAACACACACTTGGTTTGGCGTATTCAGGATCATGTTAATTGAAGACGAGTATGTTCATAAGCGCTTGTCTCATCGAGTAGTTCACACAGAAGGTATCTCAATGCAGCATACCAACTTCGTAGCACCGACCAGGATGTAAATAAGTTTATTTAATCAGATTCATACATTTTTGTATGGGTAGATTTTCTCATTTTTATTTTATTTGTGTTATTTTTTTTCGGTTCTCGCTTTGAACTCAAGTGTAGTCCATACGCACTACTTCTAGTAGTACTCAACTGAATCTTGCGTGTGGATTAGCTTTCCCTATTAACAGTGTCCCTCGCCATCAGGCGAACCCACTCCGTCTTCAGAGGTGTGTGGTGTTCTCATTTGAAATGCCAACCCTACAGCCGCCAGCCCTTGTCCATGTTAAACCTTCTAGCGGGTTGTAAGGCGTCCCTGCGGCCGTAGGGCTTCATGCTTTGTCGCTTACATTTAAAATTACACCGGTCAGTTGAACTTCAACCTTGCCTTCTGGTCCAGAAAGCAAGGTCAATCAATCTGGAGTTGGCCTTGATGGTGACGTCCCGCCAGGACATGCAACATCTAGGAGATTGTAACGTGTGCGTCGTGACACCATGAAGGCGAGACATTCCATCCACTAGCCCAGAGACAGTCAACAATAATTGGCCGACTGTCTACAAATGTACCGTCTCTACTGGGAATTGTGCTGGCAGACTGTCTACAAATATACCACCCCTCCATGGAATTGTGCTGGCTGAATGTGTACAAATATACCACCCCTCCATGGAATTGTGCTGTCTGAATGTCTACAAATGTACCGTCTCTCCATGGAATTGTGCTGGCTGACTGTCTACAAATGTACCACCCCTCCATGGAATTGTGCTGGCTGACTGTCTACAAATGTACCTCCCCTCCATGGAATTGTGCTGACTGAATGTCTACAAATGTACCGTCTCTCCATGGAATTGTGCTGGCTGACTGTCTACAAATGTACCACCCCTCCATGGAATTGTGCTGGCTGACTGTCTACAAATGTACCACCCCTCCATGGAATTGTGCTGGCTGACTGTCTACAAATGTACCGCCCCTCTATGGAATTGTGCTGGCTGACTGTCTGCAAATATACCGCCCCTCCATGGAATTGTGCTGGCTGACTGTCCACAAATGAACCGTCTCTCCATGGAATTGTGCTGGCTGAATGTCTACAAATATACCGCCCCTCCATGGAATTGTGCTGGCTGACTGTCTACAAATGTACCGCCCCTCCATGGAATTGTGCTGGCTGACTGTCTACAAATGTACCGCCCCTCCATGGAATTGTGTTGGCTGACTGTCTACAAATGTACCCCCCCCCCCCCCCCTCATGGAATTGTGCTGGCTGACTGTCTACAAATATACCGTCTCTCCGTGGAATTGTGCTGGCTGACTGTCTACAAATTCCCTACTGGGAATCGTGCTGGATTTGCTCCAGTCATAGGCGGACGTCTTACCTGAGAGAAACACCAGCACCTCCATGTTTTCTCCACGGCGACGATATACGCGACTCTCGTGAACACGCGGCATCTCACAACGATGCAAGCCTTCCGTGAAACTGACATCAGAAGCGGTCACTTGACGCCGCCGGTCAATCAAGTATAAGATGATGGTTGTTGAAATCATGGGGTCAGCAATCTCACAAGTGACCTGTGTCTCTCCCCTCCCTCCCTTCATATAACCATCTCCAGGTCAAACGCTGGCCTCTTTCAGTGGACCTCATGAATAGGAAAACAAGGACTCACTTTGAGTTCATTGCTCGTGGACCCATCCTTTGCAGTCCATCTGTCGGACAGCGCCGCCATTGTTGTGAATGATTGGGTATCAAGAGGGGACACAACTCATTTAACTAGGGGCAGCAAATTGGACAAGCCAGCTATAAGAGTGGGCAAATAAGGGTAGATAAAGGGCTTTTGATGGACTGACCGCTCAGGTCTGATGTATTTAATTCTGGGCAATAAAGACGCTATGCCTGATTGAAAATCGCGTTTACACAGGCTAGGGTTTGGCGTACATTACCTCCTAAACGGACCAGGCAACTGTGGTCTAGTGATATAATATTCGCCTGCCACGCGGGTGACCCGAGTTCGATTCCCAGTCGATGCAAAATTCTTAGGGAGTCTCCGTGGCGAAGTGGTCAAGCCGTTTGCCTCGCGCTCTGAAGGTTGTGGGTTCGATTGCAGGCTATGCCTTTAGGTTCACGAGTGCATTTTTCTCGTAGACTCCTTGGGGGTCGTCGCCGGAACTACGGAGTTCGTGCTTAGTGCGACGCTTTCGGCAGGCCGCCCTGCCACGTGGGATAGAACCCGGTGCAATGAAGTCGATCCTCTGGATTGTAAGGCGGACACTGTTAGCGTGTGAATGCAGATTGCACCGCCTTATGGAATCATTTCGTTCAAAACACAGCTGCTGGCTATGTGGAAGCAGCCGGTCTTGGGTTGCTTTTTATTAAATGGGATGAGAACCGGTAATTCAGAAAGCAATGGCAAACTACTAAACGTAAACTTGACCAGGAATCACAAACAGCCAAAAGTTGACTGGAGTTGACTGCTACGTCCTGTAAAGGATATGCAACTTTTTTGTTTTATGGAAACACACCATACCTGACTCTTCGATAGGGAATATGTGACTCGGTCACATGATTATTAATCTGAGGCTGGGATGGGTCTTAATTACAACTTCTCTTTTGAGATTGGATGGGGTTTTGGAGAAATGAAGGAAGGTTATTTCACAGTCTGAACCAAGGTACAGCCACACACTTGTTAGTGTCTGCACTAATGATAGGCCTAGTAAATCAGCATCCTTGATTGCCTGGATGAATCTAAATATGAGGCAATTTGTCCAGGCAAAATGTCAATGGCATGATTGTGTTTGAAGTGGCCGTACATGTTTTCGTCACGTATAGGGTGCCTGGGTAACTCATGGCCATCGTTTTCCTGGGTAACTCATGGCCAGCGTTTTCCTGGGAAGTAAGGTTATTTTGAATAATGTCGATACAAACGAGAGGTGACACAGTTTACTGCCGGGCATATTTCCTTGTCTTTTGTTGGGTGCATGCTGCAGACGTCACTCAATATAAACCCAACTGGGTTGTATGTTGAGTGACGTCAGTTGTATACACATGATCAGATACAACGAGTTACGCCAGGCAATAAACTGTGCAACTTATTATTTAAGTCTTAATTATTCAAATTCAAACCGGGAAAACATTGTTGTAAAAAGTTCTGTTGTTGAGTATATGATAGAATCTATACACTGATATGTTATTTCAGGTCCTTCTATACCTTGCAGTATGCAGTACGTTAAGTGGTACTCAATTCATGACATATTTCATTCTCATCCTCATCTTTTTATTATCCCCCATCCTTTTCTCCCGGATGCAGACCGCGGCATCGCTACACCAGACATTCTGGTACCTGACATATCTCTGAGTTAAGTTCAGGAATCACGGCGAGGAAAGAAACAAGCCATGACTTAATCAGATACGTGAAAACATCACTATTGCAAAAGCTGCGTGACTCTAGCCACGCGTGCTTATATGGATACAACCTTGTTGGAAAAGCTAAACCGCGCATGCCTTCCGCCGTGGTGGTCAAGTTGTTCGATCCCCACGATTCATGTTACTGACCATGGTTAGACACATGAAGACTGCAAGAGCGGGCGAGCATGTGTGCGTGCATACGTGTATGAGTGTTTGTGTGAGTGTGTTGTGTGTGTGAGTGTGTTGTGTGTGTGAGTGTATGCATGTGTGTGAGTGATCTTTGTGAAAACACCGTAAGACACTTTTACATTCCATAGTCGGCGTGGAAGCTACTATCAATGATCGTATACGTAGAAAATTCTTAGGTCAGTGAATAGATTATCTCATTCTTTTAGTATAATATTTCTGTGGCAAGGCAGAGGCGCTCGTCTGCTCGTCCTCTGCGCATAACGACCATGTTTGACATGTATTATAATTCCAGAATCGTTACGATTAATTTACCGTCCACATATTGTTTGATGAAAACATAATTTCAGTTTTTGTTTTTTCTTTTAAACATAAAAAAGAACGTTTTCACCTGTTTGTCCTTAGAGTCTTTCAACAGGCCTGTTAATTTCAAAATGACAAATTAGATATTCTTTAAATGATGATCTATATATAAAACTTAGTCAGCGTCTCATGTGAAATCAGCAAACACGTGTCTGAGAAACATGACACGACCCAAAATTCGAGCCTCCAAACATGCGGACCCATAGAGAGACACTCTGCGAGATAGTAAAGGATGACTACTATAGCGTTTGTGTTGAGAACTGTCTCACAGTTTATGTCAGTGGAAGCTGGGTTAGAGCAGTTTCGCTTCAATCTGACATCGTGTGAGCTAACAAGGTGGAAGCACTTCTGTCAGCCACGGCCAGGTCAAGAAAGCACACTCCACGGGTGTCTCTTGGGCGGACTTCACAAGAAGGAAGGGTCGGCTGTGCAGCCTTGAAACTTCCTGTCTGGAGATCACATCCGTCGGAGGGCAATCTGGAGTGAGTACAGAGCGACGCTGCGCTTCTGTACGGGGAGTGTGTTCAGAAACAGGAATAGTCGCGTCTTCACGAGAGCTCCACTATTTGATACAAATAGCGAAACAATAGCAACAAACTAGAGTGGCTAGGAGAGATGTCGGAGGTTGTTATTGAAAACACGTTTTGTGTGTGTCTCTAGTTTAAGTGTACACCTTGCTTCTTTGTCGCAACCCTTTTATGAACGTGTGAGCTCACTTTCATTTGAAGCCTCAATTGCTAAATATGCTAATGGTCAAGGTCAGAATGATTATTATGTGAAGGGTCGGAGGATGATTACTGAACTGTTACGTGCTGTATATTTAACAAATGAATTGTCGAAGGCCGGGTGATTAGCAAAGTGATCTGTCTGTCGTTTGATTAGTTCCTCTTCTACTTCCTTCACAATATCGGTTATAAATGAGGTCATCAACAACAAACCCACTTTTTTAAAATAATGTACTGCGCAAACCGATCGATTGAAAATCGACTGATTACCAAACATGATGGAAACCAGGATTCATGGAGAGTTCAACCAGAGACACCATGCCTCTGTCGCACGACTGTGCACAACTTGTAGAAACCAAACAAGACAGCGGTGGTGGTAAGGATACCCAGAGTTTGCTAACACTCAATTTCATGTCTTATTGAGCTTTCTGTTCCCCCTGTAAGTGTGTGCTACATATCGATACATCGTCCATGTTCTTTCTCGGTTCCGACTGACTTCTCAATCACTGCCTGAGTGATAGTCGGTGGACTCGGTCAGTTTAGCTCCAGTGCTTACAGTGATGATTATATTAGTTTAACATGCGTTTGTCTTCTCTTGCCAAGTCATCTCCGTATAAGGCTATTATCGCATTTCCTCACGTCGTTGATCTATTACATGACGTGTAATCGTCTTTTCCTTTACGCTTTATTAAGTGGAGTATGTAAATCTCATCATCATCATCATGTGACGTGACGATTCACCTTGACGGTTCGCTATCTCACACGTTCACCAATGTCTGGGATCAGGTCCCGTTCTTGTCCCGATCATCCATGTGGCCAAGCTATCCGGGTATACGTCTTTTTGTCTTTCCTTGCTCTTTTCCCATAAATTTTGCCAGGTGTCACAAGACCCATCAACACGCATCTCCCCTGTCACTGTCCACCATCTCTGATGACGTATCATTCCAGTAACTTGCATCTTCCCTGCCACTGTCCACAATCTCTGATGACTTAACATTCCAGCAACTTGCATCTTCCCTGCCACTGTCCATCATCTCTGATGACTTAACATTCCAGTAACTTGCATCTTCCCTGCCACTGTCCATTATCTCTGATGACTTAACATTCCAGCAACTTGCATCTTCCCTGCCACTGTCCATCATCTCTGATGACTTAACATTCCAGCAACTTGCATCTTTCCTGCCACTGTCCATTATCTCTGATGACTTAACATTCCAGTAACTTGCATCTCCCCTGTCACTGTCCACCATCTCTGATGACTTAACATTCCAGTAACTTGCATCTCCCCTGCCACTGTCCACCATCTCTGATGACTTAACATTCAAGCAACTTGCATCTTCCCTGCCACTGTCCATCATCTCTGATGACTTAACATTCCAGCAACTTGCATCTTCCCTGCCACTGTCCATCATCTCTGAAGACTTAACATTCCAGCAACTTGCATCTCCCCTGCCACTGTCCACCATCTATGATGACTTAACATTCCAGTAACTTACATCTCCCCTGCCACTGTGCACCATCTCTGATGACTTAACATGGTCCAGCAACTTACATCTCCCCTGCCACTGTGCACCATCTCTGATGACTTAACATTCCAGCAACTTGCATCTTCCCTGCCACTGTCCATCATCTCTGATGACTTAACATTCCAGCAACTTGCTTTTCCCAGCCACTGTCCACCATCTCTGATGATTTAACATTCCAGCAACTTGCATCGTCCCTGCCACTGTCCACCATCTCGGGTGGCCTAACATGACCCAACAGCTTGCATCTGCCCAGCCAGCCAGTGTACACCATCTCGGATAACTGACAGCACACGTCAGGTGCTGGCATGTCACTAGCTTACCTTCTGGTACTATATAGCCACTGTCTTACGTTCTGGTACTATATAGCCACTGTCCATGATCTACACATCGCCTGGCCTAAGTTCCCCACCTCCGCTCCCCCACACCACCTATGCCACCAGACAAAGTTAGTCGAGAGATAACAAGTACCCTGGAGGAAATTAGAAGCATCAATGGGAAACATAAACGTATGACACTCATGTCATTATCGTGAATTATTTCTTCCTCCGATGTCGATGCCATTCGCATGTGGTCATTGCTAAAGATATCATCCCCTGGTGTCACTGGAAGGTATACACGTTTAACATAAATGCCTTGATTGTTAAGGGTTTCGCGTTCTATGTCAGTTGTTGCGTTTGACAAGTATTACAAGTGTAGGCTGGTTGTCAGAACAGAAGACGACCCAAGAACCACGACGGCAAATCTACTGTTACTACCGTATTCTACTGCCTGTGGGAAGTGTCACAGAACAGGAACATGCAATCACACGGACATCAGTGACTCAAACAATGGACTGAAATAATGGATTATCATAATTATAATTAGTCTGTTCACGAGGCTTTATTCTAAACACAAGTGCATATACAGCTTTAGCTACTGATTAATGTTCAAACGCCAGGGCCGATTGTCTAGTGAGTATCTTTGTTGTGAGGGAGCCGTGGTCGCGCAGTGGCAAGCATGCTTGTCTGTCGGTCTGGACGTCATAGTTTCTAATGCGCTTCAAGGCTGACTTGTACAATTCACTTAGGCTCCCGGGTTGACACAGCTAAAATAGGCAGCTCGTTTTGAGAAGTCCAGGCCGCCGATGTAGTATTGACTATATCACCGTCTTCTGCCCATTGGTCTATACACAGATGGGGCTAGAGTTGTTGAATTGAGTTTAGTTAAGAACCGACATCACTGCACTCAGAACATTCCCATACGTGCTCCGTCCCCTCGTTCAACAGCCAGTGAAGAGTCATACTACTAATCGTTCCCACCGCTATCTGATTAAAAGTTCTCCTGGTCTTTCCTCTCAGTTTTGATATTATTCCAGAACCCCTGCCGATCCCCCGCAATCTCATTCTTTCCACATATGGGTTCTCAGTCTGTTCCTCAGCCTTCTCCACCTGGTCCCACAAGCGCACGACCACCTCCCCCTTGTAGATGGGGCTAGAACTATGTACTGGCTACACCTCCAGGCCTGGGGACTGGTCCTTTACTTGGCTTGCTGTGTAGACAGACACCAGGGCTTTGTGAACATAGTCATCACATTGGTATGACTGTAATCATTCTCTCTGTGTAGACAGACACCAGGGCTTTGTGAACATAGTCATCACATTGGTATGACTGTAATCATTCTCTCTGTGTAGACAGACACCAGGGCTTTGTGAACATAGTCATCACATCGGTATGACTGTAATCATTCTCTCTGTCTAGACAGACACCAGGGCTTTGTGAACATAGTCATCACATTGGTATGACTGTAATCATTCTCTCTGTGTAGACAGACACCAGGGCTTTGTGAACATAGTCATCACATTGGTATGACTGTAATCATTCTCTCTGTGTAGACAGACACCAGGGCTTTGTGAACATAGTCATCACATCGGTATGACTGTAATCATTCTCTCTGTCTAGACAGACACCAGGGCTTTGTGAACATAGTCATCACATTGGTATGACTGTAATCATTCTCTCTGTGTAGACAGACACCAGGGCTTTGTGAACATAGTCATCACATCGGTATGACTGTAATCATTCTCTCTGTCTAGACAGACACCAGGGCTTTGTGAACATAGTCATCACATTGGTATGACTGTAATCATTCTCTCTGTCTAGACAGACACCAGGGCTTTGTGAACATAATCATCACATTGGTATGACTGTAATCATTCTCTCTGTGTAGACAGACACCAGGGCTTTGTGAACATAGTCATCACATCGGTATGACTGTAATCATTCTCTCTGTGTAGACAGACACCAGGGCTTTGTGAACATAGTCATCTCATTGGTATGACTGTAATCATTCTCTCTGTGTAGACAGACACCAGGGCTTTGTGAACATAGTCATCTCATTGGTATGACTGTAATAATTTTCAAAACACATTATTATTAAGTATTGAATCCCTGTGAGTAAATCTTTCCTGTCTTGTTTTGCCTTATGCTTCCACCCTGAGAGCTGCCGTTGGAATCGTTACAACAAAGACAAATAAGAAACTGTCTGTAATCATGTTTCTGCGAGGAGCCATCGTCATCATTATCATATAGCAAATCCTGGATAGAAGGTCCACGGGAAAGACTATCAATACTTCGACAATACAAAAAAACAAACAAACAAACAACAACAACAGTCAGGTATGTGTAACTCCTGCGAAAAAGTGAGAGATAATAAACACAGACACAATGCACAACAAAATCATATCCGACAAATCACAAGGTAAAGATATCAATGATAATAATCAAACACACAATTATTTTTTTAAAATAAGGTAAAAATAAGTTATACCACGACATAACGAATCAACGTTTCTTCTTCTTCTTCTTCGTTCATCCGGAGTTTTTTTTTTCGGATGTGATTGCGTTGTGCCTGTTTACAGCAGAGCTGCGTTCTTGCGCCGTTAGGCCGACACATCCGACTTCTGCGGGCATTTGTTGACCGGGTTAACCTTCCCGGGGGAATCAACGTTTCGATCATAGTAATCTTCACCAGAAAAAAAACAACAACACACACACACACACTCACATACACACACACTCACACACACTCACACACACACACACACACACACACACAGTTTAAAAAAATCATGAAATTGGACAATTTACTTTAAAATTAAAACGTATACAGAAAGAGCATAGATATGAAACGGTGCTAGGAGATTGCACATACTTCGTTTCTGTGAAGGCTGCACAGAAGTTCAGTTGTGAAAGATGCCAAAAAAGAAAATGTGTAGCCAAAGGTGTGCAGCCAGTTAGATATGGATATATAGAGGGGAGAGTCTTAACATTGAAAGCCAGTTAATCAACCCACCGGGATGCATCCATCCAGTGCGAATGAATACTGTTGTAGATGCCAGTGTATAACTTTGCCGACTCCCCTCTATATGTTCATATCTAACTGCTTCACAATCTTCGGCTCCACATTTTCTTATTTGGCACCTATCTCAACTGAATTTCTGCGCAGCCTTCCTAGCAACGAGGTACAGCCAAACCTCGGTATTCGTTGCCTTCGGTTTTCGTCGGATTTCGGTTTTCGTCAAGGAAAGAATCCCCGAGAAAAATTTGTCTCGGTTTTCGTCGACTGCCTCGGATTTCGTCGACGTGCCAACGCGATTTCGCTGCTAAATTTTCGAAAATAAAGGGACCCACGCGTTCTTCTACTCAGTTTGGAGTTATTTTTCGTTGTGTGGGCATCTCTTGCTAATAATAAAATACGTGAGCGGCATTAAGATTTGTATGAAATCGGCCGCATGTACGGGAATTCACCATCCACGATAAGTTCCATTGTGGCGAACAAGAAAGCAGGCTAATGTATCGAAAGGCGTGAATGTGCTAACAAAACAGAGATGGCAAATAATTGAAGATGTCCAATAGTTATTATTAATTTGGATACATCGAAAACAGTTAATTGGCGATTCTGTTTCGGAGGCAATCGTATGTGAAAAGGCCAGATTGTTGTATGCGGATCTCATTAAGAAAATGCCTGGGACGAAGTGCTAGTGCACTTAGTGATGTTAAGGACCAGAAGAGGATAGTTTGAAAAATTCAATAGGCGCACTGGCATACACAGTGCTACTGGGCACGGCGAAAGTGCGAATGTGGACAAGTTTGGTACCGAAAGATAGTATTAAATTTTTTTTTTTTTGGTATGTACGAGAGGAAGTCAATAAGTAAGTCACAAATGGCTGTAGAAAACTAAGTAAATATGATAACTACTTGAAACCAGTTTATTTTTTATACATACATTGTCCCTTTATTTTTCAACATAATTTCCACCAACATTGATGCATTTATCCCATCGTGTTATCAGTCCTGCCAAACCGGCTGCATAGACCTGCGTGCTCTGTTTTCTAAACCATGTTTTCACTTCACATTCAACTTCGGCATCATTCGCGAAATGTATCCCACCAAGGTGGGTTTTCAGTGGACGAAAAAGGTGGAAATCGCTAGGGGCTAAGTTGGACTGTAAGGTGGATGTTCCAGAACTTCCCACCTTAGTTGGTTAATTTTCTCTTGAGTTAATAGAGCGTATGTGGTCTGGCATTGTCATGAAGAAGCAACACTCCTCTAGTCAGCAGTCCTGGACGTTTTCTTCGAATTGCATCATGAAGCATCGATAGAACTTCACAGTACGATTTAGAATTCACATTGTCACCTTTCTTCTTGAAATTGGTTAAAAGCACTGCTTGACAATCCCAGAACACTGTCAGCATAACCTTCCCTGCTGATGGCGTAACCTTGAATTTTTGGACACAAGGCGAAGAAGGATGTTTCCATTGCATTGAAACAGTCACATAAATAAACACACATAGTATTGTTTGGCTCTCACAGAAGGAGAAGAAAGAAGTAGAGACTAGAGGACGCACTATACAGCATAAAATGTGAAAGCTGTAGTTACCGACCGGGATTCGAACCTGTCACCTCCAAATGGCGACAGCGCCTCGCTGCAGGAACGAGTGTACTTCGACGCATGACCAACTAGACACCCATGATTCGTCCTCAGTAACAATCCTGTTCAGCATGTCTTCGCCTTCATCTTCGTATCGACAGAGATGATGCAAGGACAGGCCACATCGCTTCATTTTGTGTTCCTCTTTCAATTGCCTGGGATTCATATATAAATAATTGCCTCGGTTTTCGTCGGTTTCGGATTTCGTCGATTGTTTTCGGACGGATTATCGGCGAAAACCGAGGTTTGATTGTATGTGCAATGTCCTAGCAACGTTTCATACCTTCTGTTTACGTGTTAATTTTTAATTAAATGGTCTAATTTCATTGTTGTCTTTAGACATGTTTTATTTTGTGTGTGTGTTTTTGTTTTCATGATGAAGATGACTATGTTCCAAACGTGGATTCGTTATGTCGTGGTATAACTTATGTTTATCTTCTTTTTATTGTGTGTTTGTGTGTGTGTGTGTGTGCGTGTGTGCGTGTGTGTGCGTGCATGTGTGTGCATGTGTGTGTATGTGTGTGTGTGTTATCATTGATAGTTTTACCCTGTGATTTACGTTTGCCGGATTTGAGTTTGTTGTAAGGTATGCTTACTGTCTCAACTCATCTCATCTGTTTCCTCTTGTACCTTGCGGTGTCGAGGTGAAGTATAAACAGCAGGAGAGTGCCCGCTTGTGGGCTTCGTGCATCGATATTCTCATGGACTCTGCTATTCCCTGCATCCATCGTTTACGTGGTCGACCCCTTCTTCTGTTTCCACCTGGTCTGTACATCATTACTTGTTGTGGTATACTGCTAGTTGGTAACCTAGTTGCATGACCAAACCATTTGACTTGCTGCCTTCTAATAAAATCTAGCGCTGTTATAACCCCACTTTAGTCCTGATTTCTTTATTTCTGATTTTATATCTTCTTGATACGTTGAGTATTCGCCTCATGAATCTCATTTCTGTTATTGTGATATTTCTTTTCTCTTTTTCTGTCTTGTCCGGGTTTGGCATTGGTAGCATAGAGTTGGTAGGAGGATTGTGTTGTAAAGTGCTTTCTATTAATACATGTTTTTATTACCACTCACTCTTTCACAGGCATACTTACACATACTTCACTGTTCTTATGTTGTATTGTTATATCCTGTTGTAGCCTTGACTTCTCCTATCGACACTTCCTCTGTCTCATGTGTTTTCATGCCCAGGGTGTCATTTAATGTTCTCTGTCTCATGTGTTTTCATGCCCAGGGTGTCATTTAATGTCCTCTGTCTCATGTGTTTTCATGCCCAGGGCGTCATTTAATGTCCTCTGTCTCATGTGTTTTCATGCCCAGGGCGTCATTTAATGTCCTCTGTCTCATGTGTTTTCATGCCCAGGGTGTCATTTAATGTCCTCTGTCTCATGTGTTTTCATGCCCAGGGCGTCATTTAATGTCCTCTGTCTCATGTGTTTTCATGCCCAGGGCGTCATTTAATGTCCTCTGTCTCATGTGTTTTCATGCCCAGGGCGTCATTTAATGTCCTCTGTCTCATGTGTTTTCATGCCCAGGGCGTCATTTAATGTCCTCTGTCTCATGTTTTTTCATGCCCATGGTGTCATTTAATGTCCTGTCTCATGTGTTTTTATGCCCAGGGTGTCATTTAATGTCCTATGTCGACTTAGTGATGGTCGACCGCTGTCTCTTCTTGCCTGACCCATACCTCCCATCACTTTGTTGTGGCTACTCCATATACATATGGCAGGATTTATCATGATGAGCAATACCATGAACATACAATTGCTACTGACATCTAATTAATTAACACTGAAAGGATATGCCTGAAAGAATCTCAGCTGTGGCCCCATTATCTTCTACTGTGCTTTGTTTGCGAAGAAAGTGTCGATGGCTAGGACAGTGGGTTGTAAACTGGAGACAACGACCAATAAAACAGATGTGCTCAACTTTGTACATCTCTTCTGGAACTCCCAGTGCGTGAATAAAACATCTCAGTGATCGACTCTTCAAGACTCATCTTTGCTGCTACTCAAATGCAATATGGGCTTCCAGAAATTGGCGAGGTCGCATGGTACAAGGACTTTAGCAGAGCTGGCCTGTCAATATTTTTCACGTTGACAGTGCTACCGAGCATTCAGTGGAATTAACGAGACGAAAGGGCGACGAGAGAGGAAGCACCCTCTTGAGAGAGGACCTCGTATCACCCATGCCGGGTTTTCTGCTACTGTTATAGCGCTAGAGAAGACAGGCGAAAGATTGGGCCAGATATAATTACATCATTGCTGCACGAACGTCTTTGCTTGCCCATATCGTTGTGCTCCTGAGACAAAGCCTTGTCGATATCTCTTCTTTGACGAGTCCAAGTTCCCATTTCGACCCTTTTGCCCCTTCTCCCGCATTCACGTGGCCTTTAATTGACTCTTGAACTTACGGCTCTGCTGGGCCGGTAAGGCGAAGCAGATTTAAATGATGATTTAGCAGCAATGAGCAGCTCAACCGGAACAGGGTGTAGAATGACATTATCTTCCCGCGCCCCTTGTTGAAATTACGGCAAATTACGCCCCTTTCTGTAATAGACCTACTGGTGCCCCGTCCAAGTATGTACTGGGAATCACAGCGGCTGCAGGTAGCTAGCATTTGCAGTCACATTGCTGTATGTCTGTGTTGCAACAACGGCCCACTTGTTCTGTATTTCTGTGAGCGTGTTGATCCAGGAGGTTGAACAATTACAGGTTCATGTGGCCCATTGTCCGTTATTTCTGAATTAGGTTTATTGAGTTTTCCGCATTGACAGGTTTGTTTCTTTGTAAAAAAAAAAAGTGGGTGGTGGTGCATTTGTTTCCGCAGAAAGTTTTGTAGATAATGGGCGGTACGTGGCCGAGTATAAACATACTCTTTTGGGTGATGGCCATAACCGTGTATGTATTAAGTATTATGGCCAAACACCAATGTGCTTGTAACCCCTACTCCAGTATCTGCCATGTTCACCCCTTTTTACAAATCTTGTGTATGGTGGTGGTGGTGGTGTGTGTGTATTTGTGTGTATGTGTGTGTGTGTGTGTGTGTGTGTGTGTGTGTGTGTGTGTGTGTGTGCGTGTGTGTGTTTGAATCTGTGGAATGGGTGTAAAAACAAAATTCAAGTTCACAAAAAATGTGAAGCGTGGAGATTTGTGGTATAATTATAGCATGTTCCCTCCCCGCCTCCCCACCTCGTGTTCTGTTCTATGGATAATGATAGCATTAAGTCGGCGGATTATATTTGATCCCTGTCGGGCACGCGCAAAGAACGTTGGGGCCATCTTACCGTGAGGGCCAACCCGCCAGCATACGGCCACACCAGGGCAGAACAACAAATAGCAGACTTCCAGTGACAACAATATCTATAATTACAAGCTCATCGTGCGAGGCCACAATGGAGGGCTCAGAGTGTGCGAACATGAAACGATGACCATGTCACGTGAGAGCCAGACTGAAAGGCTGACCTGGGCTTACCTGATCACATCGGATGGGCTATCTACCCCACTTGGGCTTGCTCCAGCAGCCGTAGTTATAACTGAGGTGACTACCCACAGGTTGGCAAGTACTGGCAGCTCGCTGGCTCGCTGACATAAAGCTGCGGTCTCCATCTATTGTCTTCTAATATCTTAGTTGATCACATATTCTTGATTGAAATCTAGGGCTACCATTATTCTAGCAATATCTCATCTACCCCACTGTTTATTTTAATTTCGTACCCGAAGGTGAAGTGTCCCTATCTCCCCGCCGTCCCAATATAACAAAACAAATATAATAGTAATACTAATAGTAATGATGATGATGATGATGATGATGATGATGATGATGATGATGATGATGATAATAATAATAATACTGAAACAACGTCCTCCTCCAGTCGAAAATAATATCTTAGAGCACTGTGATTCGGTGATTGGTTGCTGATGATAATGGCGGAAAGAATGCGTGGCGAAAATGAAGCTGGTCACAAGATTGCATAAAAGCGTGATTTAGTATATGTGACTTGGTAGTATAACCAGTGTGCTAATGTTCTGATACCCGATTAACTACAGTGTGTACAAGTTGTGTTCTACATGGCTTATACCATAAGTGCGCATATAAACAAGTTAGTTGCATATCCTTTACAGAACATAGCAGTGAACTCCAGCTGTTTATGGATGTTTGTGATTTTTGGGCAAGGTACATATAACCAGTATGTTATAGTTCATATAACCTGTGTGATAATGTGCATGTAACCAATGTGCAGTATGGCATAAAGCACTGCACTGTAGTGTGAAGAAGCAGTTTACTACAGCGCATATAGTCCGTGTGCTATAGTGCGGGTAACTTGTATTCTAACGTACACATACTCAGTGTGATATAGAGCACGTGACCCGTGTGTTACATATAGGGTGTGTAACAGTCTGGCGCCATGCCTATAATTAGTATGCTAGAGTGTGTATAACTAGTGTTACTCTCTCTAGAATCAACACATGCAGCCAAGCTATCGCCACATTCATCTCTTTGTCATCCCCGAAAGTGGTCAAGCCGTATAACTCGGGCTCCGAAGGTTGTAGGTTCGATTCCGGGCCGAGTCCTTCGGTTCACGAGTTAAATTTTTCGGAGACTCCTGTGGGTCGTCGCTAGAGCTAGGGAGTTCGTGCTTTGTGCGACGCTTTCCGCTCTGCAGAAAGAGACCAAGCCATATGGGATAAAACCCGGTGCAATGAAGTCGACCCTGTCGACTTTTAAGAGACTTTTTTTTTCTCATATCAAGTTTTGTCAGTTATTTAGTTTCCGGATACATTTCTCATCGTTACATGCACAAAATATATTGACTGCCTGCGTTTAATTTCTCGGGCCAATTTACGGTTGTCATCTATTTCCTGCAAGGACTGTCTCACCCGGTTGTGTGTCCGTCAACATTAGTCTGGTCATTGTTCTCAGAGACCACTGTCTGTTACCTTCACATGTGTCTCCGGTTGTGTGTCCGTCAACGGTAGTCTCATCATTGTTCTCAGAGACTACTGTCTGCTACCTTCACATGTGTCTCCGGTTGTGTGTTCTCAGAGACTACTGTCTGCTACCTTCACACGTGTCTCCGGGTGTGTGTCCTTCAACGGTAGTCTCATCATTGTTCTCAAAGACTACTGTCTGCTACCTTCACATGTGTCTCCGGTTGTGTGTTCTCAGAGACCACTGTCTGCTACCTTCACACGTGTCTCCGGGTGTGTGTCCTTCAACGGTAGTCTCATCATTGTTCTCAGAGACTACTGTCTGCTACCTTCACATGTGTCTCCGGTTGTGTGTTCTCAGAGACCACTGTCTGCTACCTTCACACGTGTCTCCGGGTGTGTGTCCTTCAACGGTAGTCTCATCATTGTTCTCAGAGACCACTGTCTGCTACCTTCACATGTGTCTCCGGTTGTGTGTTCTCAGAGACCACTGTCTGCTACCTTCACACGTGTCTCCGGTTGTGTGTCCGTCAACGGTAGTCTCATCATTGTTCTCAGAGACCACTGTCTGCTACCTTCACATGTGTCTCCGGTTGTGTGTTCTCAGAGACCACTGTCTGCTACCTTCACACGTGTCTCCGGGTGTGTGTCCTTCAACGGTAGTCTCATCATTGTTCTCAGAGACTACTGTCTGCTACCTTCACATGTGTCTCCGGTTGTGTGTTCTCAGAGACCACTGTCTGCTACCTTCACACGTGTCTCCGGGTGTGTGTCCTTCAACGGTAGTCTCATCATTGTTCTCAGAGACTACTGTCTGCTACCTTCACATGTGTCTCCGGTTGTGTGTTCTCAGAGACCACTGTCTGCTACCTTCACATGTGTCTCCGGTTGTGTGTTCTCAGAGACCACTGTCTGCTACCTTCACACGTGTCTCCGGTTGTGTGTTCTCAGAGACCACTGTCTGCTACCTTCACACGTGTCTCCGGTTGTGTGTTCTCAGAGACTACTGTCTGCTACCTTCACACGTGTCTCCGGTGTGTGTCCTTCAACGGTAGTCTCATCATTGTTCTCAGAGACTACTGTCTGCTACCTTCACATGTGTCTCCGGTTGTGTGTTCTCAGAGACCACTGTCTGCTACCTTCACATGTGTCTCCGGTTGTGTGTTCTCAGAGACCACTGTCTGCTACCTTCACACGTGTCTCCGGTTGTGTGTTCTCAGAGACTACTGTCTGCTACCTTCACACGTGTCTCCGGTTGTGTGTTCTCAGAGACCACTGTCTGCTACCTTCACACGTGTCTCCGGTTGTGTGTTCTCAGAGACCACTGTCTGCTACCTTCACATGTGTCTCCGGTTGTGTGTTCTCAAACCCTGTCTCATTTAATGTTCTCCGGGGAGAACACTGTCTGCTACCCTTTACATGTGTCTCCGGTGTGTTTCTCAGAGACCACTGTCCTACCTTCACAGTGTTTCCCGGGTTTTGTGTTCTCAAGACCCTGTCTGCTACCTTCACATGTGTCTCCCGGGTTTTGTGTTCTCAGAGACCCTGCTCTCCTTCCCGTGGGTTTCCCGGGGTTTTTTTCTCAAACCACTGTCTGTTTCCAGGCCCGGGTTTTTTTCCAGGCCCGTTGTTTCCAGGCCCGTTTTGTTTCCAGGCCCGTTGTTTCCAGGCCGGGTTTTTTTTCCCGGCCCGTTGTTTCCAGGCCCGGGTTTTTTTCCAGGCTCGTTGTTTCCAGGCCCGGGTTTTTTTCCAGGCCGTTGTTTCCAGGCCCGGGTTTTTTTCCAGGCCCGTTGTTTCCAGGCTCGGGTTTTTTTCCAGGCTCGTTGTTTCCAGGCCCTTTTTGTCCTCAACGGGGTCCTTTGTTCTCAAAACCACTGTCTGCTACCCTTTACACGTGTCTCCGGTTTTGTGTTCTCAGAGACCACTGTCTGCTACTTCACAGTGTCCCGGTTGTGTGTCCGGAAACGTTGTCCTTCCCCCTTTTTTGTTTTCTCAGAGACCACTGTCTGCTACCTTCACACGTGTCTCCGGTTGTGTGTTCTCAGGAACCCTGTCTCACCCTTTCCTGTGTTCCGGGGTTTTTCTCAAACCACTGTCTGTTTCCAGGCCCGGGTTTTTTTCCAGGCTCGTTGTTTCCATTGGCCCGGGTTTTTTTCCAGGCCCGTTGTTTCCAGGCCCGGGTTTTTTTCCAGGCCCGTTGTTTTCCAGGCTCCGGGTTTTTCCTCACGGGGTCTCCTTTTTTTCTCAGAGACCACGTCTGCTACCTTCACAGTGTCTCCCGGGTTTTGTGTTCTCAGAGACCACTGTCTGTACCTTCAAAATGTCTCCGGTTGTGTGTTCTCAAGGAATTCTTTTTCCAGGCCCGGGTTTTTTTCCAGGCCCGTTGTTTCCAGGCCCTTTTTGTCCCTCAAGGGGTCTCTTTGTTCTCAGAGACCCTGTCTGACCTTCACATGTGTCCCGGTTGTGTGTTCTCAGAGACCACTGTCTGCTACCTTCACAGTGTCTCGGTTTTTGTGTTTTCCGGAACCCTGTCTCTATTCCAGGCCCTTTTTGTCCTCAAAGGGGTTTTCTTTGTTCTCAAGACCATGTCTGCTACCCTTTCCCTGTGTCTCCGGTTGTGTGTTCTCAGAGACCACTGTCTGCTACCTTCACAGTGTCTCCGGGTTTTGTTCTCAAACCCTGTCTCTATTCCAGGCCCTTTTTGTCCTCAAAGGGGTCTCTTTGTTCTCAGAGACCACTGTCTTACCTTCACATGTGTCTCCGGTTGTGTTTCTCAGAGACCACTGTTTCTACCTTCACATGTTCTCCGGTTGTGTGTCCGTCAACGGTAGTCTCATCATTGTTCTCAGAGACCACTGTCTGTACCTTCACATGTGTCTCCGGTTGTGTGTCCTCAAGGAGTTCTATTTTTTCCCGGCCCGTTGTTCCTCAAGTGTCTCTTTTTGTTCTCAGAGACCACTGTCTGCTACCTTTACAGTGTCTCCGGTTGTGTTCCGTCAAAGGTAGTTCATCATTGTTCTCAGAGACCACTGTCTGCTACCTTCACATGTGTCTCCGGTTGTTGTGTTCTCAGAGACCACTGTCTGCTACCTTCACATGTGTCTCCGGTTGTGTGTTCTCAGAGACCACTGTCTGCTACCTTCACACTGTGTCTCCGGTTGTGTGTTCTCAGAGACCACTGTCTGCTACCTTCACACTGTGTCTCCGGTTGTGTGTTCTCAGAGACCACTGTCTGCTACCTTCACATGTGTCTCCGGTTGTGTGTTCTCAGAGACCACTGTCTGCTACCTTCACATGTGTCTCCGGTTGTGTGTTCTCAGAGACCACTGTCTGCTACCTTCACATGTGTCTCCGGTTGTGTGTTCTCAGAGACCACTGTCTGCTACCTTCACATGTGTCTCCGGTTTGTGTGTTCTCAGGAGACTCACTGTCTGCTACCTTCACACGTGTCTCCGGTTGTGTGTTTCCCCGCCCCCCCCGGGGGGGCCAAAAATGTCTGCCCCCCAACCCTTTTTTAAAAACGTTTTCCTTTCCGGTTGGTTTTGTTTCTCAGAGACTACTGTTTTTTTTTTTTCCCCCCCCCCCCCCCTTAACCCCTTTTTTTAAAAATGTTTTCCCTTTCCGGTTGGGTTTTTGTTCTCAAAACCACGTCGTTTACCTTCACAGTTCTCCGGTTGTGTGTTCTCAGAGACCCCACCCGTC
>JACEFZ010025828.1:0-42500 GCA_014155875.1 Cepaea nemoralis
TTTATAAGAGAAAAAAATAAAAAAATAAAAAATTCAGGACTAAAGTGGGGGCTATGGCAGTGCTAGATTTAACCAGAAAACGCATGTAAAACGGTTTTGGGCCCATAAAATTGGCTGAAAACTAACATTTTCTACAAAAAGCAATGATGAACAGACCAAGGGAAACCCAAAAAGAGACCGATCATGTAAACGCTTGACAGCGGAATAACATAACCAGGGGAATCTTGTATATAAGCCCATAAACGGGCACTCCTCCCGCGTTTGTTTTTTATCTCGAAAGCAAGGTGCAAGAGGAACGAGTTTTAAAATGAGATTCCTTCTGTCTATGGAAATTTTTGTTACAGGTGACTCACTTTTTTTTACTCTCTCTTTTCCTTCTCTCTCCTCTCTCTCTCTCTCTCTCTCACTCTATGTTTTATGGGTTTGTATCCTGTGTGTGTGGGGTGGTGTGTGGTGTGAGAGAGAGAGAGAGAGAGAGAGAGAGAGAGAGAGAGAGAACTCTCGGGATAATTATATGAATTAGGTTATCGCACTCATGCTGTGGTAACTGCGGTGAAGTAGTGCCTAAACGCTCGCCCACCGGTGCTTTGATCATGGGTTCCATCCGCATTGAGCCCGATGGGTATTTTAAAAATTGACCTGTAATCCTTTGTCAACCCAGCCTAAAATATGTACAACAAAATCTCCAGGGAAGCAAACGCGGCCGACAAGATAGAGACCAAATCACCCACTGCGTGTCAACTGGTCTATAATAATATGGGTCTAGTACCTTAAACCTTTTCCGTGGCGAAGGTGTTACTGACGCAGTTCGTAATTCTGCATCCGCGTACAAAAGACAGCTGCGTTGGTTTTTTATGACATTGTATGGGTGCCTGTCATTCAGAAAGCCATGGCAAACACTCAACGTAAAAACTTGCCCAGGAATCACTAACAACCAAAACATGCTGGGGTTGACTGCTACGTCCTCAACGGATATGCAACTAAATAACCTTAAGCCCGTTCCGCTTTAATGCGTCCAAAGGGCCTGTTATTTGTTGTATTGCTTACATGCAAGGTGTAGATGGCCAATAAAGAACCACAGGGTGTCACGGCCATTTTTACGCGCGCAGTTTATCGACAATATCCCCCGCGTAGACGGGATTTCATTATCGAATGTTTCTTACCGCTTCGTTGCAGATCATTAACTTACAAGATTTATTCGACTGAACTGAAATGGGGAATACAGTTGAGTGCAGGAGAGCTAGGAGAGGACAAGCGTGAATATTAGAGTCATTAAGGGTCTAGGCACAAGCGGCTAGCAGGCATTGTTATACACATAAAATTAGTAGTAGTAGTAGTAGTAGTAGTAGTAGTAGTAGTAGTAGTAGTAGTAGTAGTAATAGTAGTAGTAGTAGTAGTAGTAGTAGTAGTAGTAGTAGTAGTAGTAGTAGTAGTAGTAGTAGTAGTAGTAGTAGTAGTAGTAGTAGGAGTAGTAGTAGTAAAATAATGATAATATAATAAAATGTGATGATTTCGGTGAATGTTCTACGGGCACACACACACACACACACACATACACACACAAATACACACACACACACACACACATATATATATATATATATATATATATATATATCTATATATATATATATATATATATATATATATATATATATATATATACATTGGCACCTTGCCGTCTTGACAGACGATAGTTTGTGCTTTAAAAAGGCATAATAACTTTTAACTATGGCGGTAGCGAGTGTGACTGATAAGGCCAATTTGCGCTGTAAATGTCCGTTCACAGTGGGTGCATGTGAACACGTGGTCATTTCCACCATCATGCACCATCTTACGTCTCAAACGCTTGGTGTGTGACTTTTCTGCAATAATTTTCTCCTTTGACTTTATTCCATTTCTGATATTTGCCCTCCATGTAACACGTTCAGCGGCGACTTGCTCCCAATGTGCATTATCAATGCCTGTATCAATCATGTCCCGCTTACACACATCTTTGTATCGTAGTAGAGGCCGACCCTGAGATCTCTTACCCATCTGTAATTCACCAAAAAAGATATCCTTTGGTATTCTACCATCATCCATCCTCCTAAGATGTCCTATCCATCTAAGTCTACGAAGACTGAGCATGGAATAAACTGTCACACAACCTGATCTTTCCAATACTTCAGTATTTGTGATTTTGTCTTGCCACTTAATACCAAGAATTCTTCGCAGACACCGCATATGAAAGCTGTTTAAGTTGTTCTCTTGGTGTGAGTAAGTTGTCCAGGTTTCACTGCCATAGAGAAGAGTACTAAGGACACAGGCTTGATAGACAAGGACTTTTGTTTTGGCAGTAAGCTTCCTGTTCTCCCAGACTCTTTTTCTTAACCTGTTCATTGTTGTTGCTGCCTTACCAATCCGGATGTTGATTTCCTGATCTAGGGATAATTTGCTATTTACCACTGATCCTAGATATGTAAAATGGTCTACTATCTCTAGTTCGGCGTCATCAATAAAGATTGATGGTACCCCATGTGCACCTTGTGACATAATCTGTGTCTTCTTTTTGCTAATTGTTAAACCAAATTCAGACACACATAGAGTGTATATATATATATTCGCCCAAACAAGCTGACACTGGTTACATATAAGACAATGTCGATGAGGTTCGAAGAGCTAGGCATACCTTCACACAATCTTGACCACGCAATACTGAGATTTGGTGACCAGTTCCCTTCGTTGCTGCAATCCCACGGGGGACAATTCTCAGACACTTCTGAATATGACCCATGGTATGAGAATATCTGGATCTTACAACCATACTGCTAGGAACAATTACTATATCAATACAGGAGGTTGAACCCGGACCCTTGCCTTCATAAACATGCATGTGTGTGTTTGTCTCTATCTCTCTCCATCCCCATCCATATCTCTGTCTCTATCTCTCTCCCGATCTATCTCTCACCCCTCCCTCTCCTCTCCCTCTCTCTCCATCTCCCCCACCCCCCATAACTCTCTCCTTAGTTCTTTCCATATCTCTCTCCACATAGCTCATCTTATCTCTCTCCATAGCTCTTTCTCTCCGTCTCTCTCCATCTTTCCTTCTATCTGTTCCTCTATCTGTTCCTCCATCTCTCCCTACATTTCCCCTTCCATCTCTCCATCCATAACTCTCTCCATCTCTCCCTCCATCACTCTCTCATTCTCTCTCGATCCCTCTCCATATGCATCTCTTCATATCTCCATCCAATCATTCTATCCAACACCTGTCTGTCTGCCCGCCTTCTTGCCTGCCTGCCTGTCTATCTACCTAATCTTCCTCCTGTTCGTAACCCTCCTGAGCTCATGTCTTTACCTCCAATTCTAATTCACCCAGGTCAATCTTAATGATGTCAACGAGATAGAGCGAGGCGGTTGAAGCACCATCTAATGAAATCCCGTCTCTACACCGATCCTCATCGTGCTCTGGCAGACGTGGAAATGCCAGCCACACGCCGAGATTTGTTATTCTTTCTGTCAATTGTTTACGACACGCGCATGGCATGGGCCCTGTTTCTGCTCCTGACAACAGGATTGACTTCCCCTGATTTGTTACGTGTGAATCACCAGCCTGCGTGGCGGAGCGGTTTAGCAGTTTGCGTGTTCTGAAAGTTTTGGGTTCGTTTCCGGTCTCCATCATTCGGTTCTCTATGGGGTCTTCGCCGATGCTATAGAGTTGGTGCTCTGTGCGACACTTTCGACAAACTGTTAGCTTCTCTACGCGGAGAGACTGAGCTGTATCGGGTAAAACCGGATGCAATGAAGTCGGCCCTCTTGCATTTAATACTTTTGTTTAATTGATAAAATAGTACTTGCTTGCATGACAACTGTTTGAGGTACAGTCGACTGTTCCACAAAGTTTGAATCATGTCTTATACATGGGACGCAGAGGTGTTTCCAAGGCACCAGGGCTGGGTTATATACTGGCCAAGACCTAATGACGCGTCCTCGTCGAGCGTCCTGGGCAACAGGTCCCTTCGGGGTCCTGGCTAAAGTCAGTAGGATCGCCGATTCCTCCGAAGTCGGAGAGTGTCTGCCTGTACGGCGAGGAACCACCAGTCTGCACATCAATAAGCCAGACATGGGACAACGGATACTCACGCAAAACTCAGGTCCTGTATGACATCACACTGATGTTGGACAACAGGATGCCTTCATCCGACATACAGGACTTCGCGTTGGAGCTCAAGCCAACGAACACAAGCAAGCAAGCATGTCTTATACATGAGTGATAAGTGGTCGAGCAAACAGCATACTGAGTATTCAAATCTATAGGCACGGACTCAACAACGACTGCAGATTATGTGTTTGTATCTGACGTGGCAAATATTAAACAAATAATGCATACATAACTAGATACCTATCTAATCGTCTCGATGGATGGACGGATGGATGTATCTGCGCACGTATGTGTGTGTGTGCATGTGTGTGTATGTGTGTGTGTATGTGTGTGTGTGTGTGTGCGCGCGCGTGTGTATGCTTGGGTTCACCTAGCCTCATAAAATGGATACTAGAGCATATTGTATGCCGGCTTCGTGGCTTAGAGGTTAGCGACCTTTCTCCGTAATCTCGTAGGTAACGTGATGACGGTGAGAATCAGCAGTGGTTCGAATCGCATCGGTAACTTACGGAGTATGTGAGCCAGCCGCTCTGAAAGCAATGGCAAACTACTGAGCGTAATCTTGCCAAGAAATCAACATACAGCTGAAAGATCCTGGTGTTGACAGCGATGTCATGTAAAAGGATATGCAAAAAAAGAGCATATTGTGCGAGTTACGCAGACCAGAGTTGTAGTTACTATACTACCAGCCTACTAAGCGCAGATTGCTAAAGAAAATATTGTTTACCGCCATGACCACAGAATACCTCGATGCTATTGAAACAGATTCTTGTACTGATGCCGTTGAAACAGTGTCTTGTACTGATTCCATTGAGACAGTGTCTTGTACTGGTGCCATTGAAACAGTGTCTTGTATTGGTGCCATTGAGACAGTGTCTTGTACTGGTGCCATTGAAACAGTGTCTTGTATTGGTGTCATTGAAACAGTGTCTTATACTGGTGTCATTGAAACAGTGTCTTGTACTGATGCCGTTGAAACAGTGTCGTGTACTGGTGTCATTGAGACAGTGTCTTGTACTGGTGCCATTGAAACCGTGTCTTGTACTGGTGCCGTTGAAACAGTGTCTTGTATTGGTGTCATTGAGACCGTGTCTTGTACTGATGCCGTTGAAACAGTGTCTTGTACTGGTGTCATTGAGACCGTGTCTTGTACTGATGCCGTTGAAACAGTGTCTTGTGTTGGTGCCATTGAGACAGTGTCTTGTACTGATGCCATTGAGACAGTGTCTTGTACTGATGCCGTTGAAACAGTGTCTTGTATTGGTGTCATTGAAACAGTGTCTTATACTGGTGCAATTGAGACAGTGTCTTGTACTGATGCCGTTGAAACAGTGTCGTGTACTGGTGTCATTGAGACAGTGTCTTGTACTGATGCCGTTGAGACAGTGTCTTGTATTGGTGTCATTGAAACCGTGTCTTATACTGGTGCCATTGAAACCGTGTCTTGTACCGATGCCGTTGAAACAGTGTCTTGTATTGGTGTCATTCAAACCATGCCTTGTACTGATGCCGTTGAAACAGTGTCTTGTACTGGTGTCATTGAGACAGTGTCTTGTACTGATGCCGTTGAAACCGTGTCTTGTATTGGTGCCATTGAGACAGTGTCTTGTACTGGTGCCATTGAAACCGTGTCTTGTACTGATGCCGTCGAAACAGTGTCGTGTACTGGTGTCATTGAGACAGTGTCTTGTATTGGTGTCATTGAGACCGTGTTTTGTACTGATGCCGTTAAAACAGTTTCGTGTACTGGTGTCATTGAGACAGTGTCTTTTATTGGTGTCATTGAGACCGTGTCTTGTACTGATACCGTTGAAATAGTGTCGTGTACTGGTGTCATTGAGACAGTGTCTTGTATTGGTGTCATTGAAACGGTGTCTTATAATGGTGTCATTGAAACGGTGTCTTGTACTGATGCCATTGAAACAGTGTCGTGTATTGGTGTCATTGAGACAGTCTTCTGTTGGTGCCATTGAGACAGTGTCTTGTACTGGTGCCATTGAAACAGTGTCTTGTACTGATGACGTTGAAACAGTGTCTTGTACTGATGTCTTTGAAACAGTGTCTTGTATTGGTGTCATTGAAACCGGGTCTTGTACTGATGCAGTTGAAACAGTGTCTTGTATTGGTGTCATTGAAACCGTGTCTCGTACTGATGCCGTTGAAACAGTGTCTTGTACTGGTGTCATTGAGACAGTGTCTTGTACTGATGCCGTTGAAACATTTTCTTGTATTGGTGCCATTGAGACAGTGTCTTGTACTGGTGCCATTGAAACCGTGTCTTGTATTGGTGTCATTGAAACAATGTCTTGTACTGGTGCCATTGAAACCGTGTCTTGTACTGATGCCGTTGAAACAGTGTCTTGTATTGGTGTCATTGAAATAGTGTCTTGTACTGATGCCGTTGAAACAGTGTCTTGTACTGGTGCCATTGAGACAGTGTCTTGCACTGATGCCGTTGAAACCGTGTCTTGTATAGGTGCCATTGAGACAGTGTCTTGTACTGATGCCGTTGAAACAGTGTCTTGTACTGATGCCGTTGAAACAGTGTCTTGTATTGGTGCCATTGAGACAGTGTCTTGTACTGATGCCGTTGAAACAGTGTCTTGTATTGGTAACATTGAAACCGTGTCTTGTACTGATGCCGTTAAAACTGTGTCTTGTATTGGTGCCATTGAGACAGTGTCTTGTACTGATGCCGTTGAAACAGTGTCTTGTATTGGTTCCTTTGAAACCGTGTCTTGTACTGATGCCGTTGAAACAGTGTCTTGTATTGGTGCCATTGAGACAGTTTCTTGTACTGGTGCCATTGAAACCGTGTCTTGTACTGATGCCGTTGAAACAGTGTCTTGTATTGGTAGCATTGAAACCGTGTCTTGTACTGATGCCGTTAAAACTGTGTCTTGTATTGGTGCCATTGAGACAGTGTCTTGTACTGATGCCGTTGAAACAGTGTCTTGTATTGGTGTCATTGAAACCATGCCTTGTACTGATGCCGTTGAAACAGTGTCTTGTACTGGTGTCATTGAGACAGTGTTTTGTACTGATGCCGTTGAAACCGTGTCTTGTATTGGTGCCATTGAGACAGTGTCTTGTACTGGTGCCATTGAAACCGTGTCTTGTACTGATGCCGTCGAAACAGTGTCGTGTACTGGTGTCATTGAGACAGTGTCTTGAATTGGTGTCATTGAGACCGTGTTTTGTACTGATGCCGTTGAAACAGTTTCGTGTTACTGGTGTCATTGAGACAGTGTCTTTTATTGGTGTCATTGAGACCGTGTCTTGTACTGATACCGTTGAAACAGTGTCGTGTACTGGTGTCATTGAGACAGTGTCTTGTATTGGTGTCATTGAAACAGTGTCTTATAGTGGTGTCATTGAAACGGTGTCTTGTACTGATGCCGTTGAAACAGTGTCGTGTATTGGTGTCATTGAGACAGTCTTCTGTTGGTGCCATTGAGACAGTGTCTTGTACTGGTGCCATTGAAACAGTGTCTTGTACTGATGACGTTGAAACAGTGTCTAGTACTGATGTCTTTGAAACAGTGTCTTGTATTGGTGTCATTGAAACCGGGTCTTGTACTGATGCAGTTGAAACAGTGTCTTGTATTGGTGTCATTGAAACCATGTCTCGTACTGATGCCGTTGAAACAGTGTCTTGTACTGGTGTCATTAAGACAGTGTCTTGTACTGATGCCGTTGAAACATTTTCTTGTATTGGTGCCATTGAGAGTGTCTTGTACTGGTGCCACTGAAACCGTGTCTTGTATTGGTGTCATTGAACCAATGTCTTGTACTGGTGCCATTGAAACCGTGTCTTGTACTGATGCCGTTGAAACAATGTCTTGTATTGGTGTCATTGAAATAGTGTCTTGTACTGATGCCGTTGAAACAGTGTCTTGTACTGGTGCCATTGAAACAGTGTCTTGCACTGATGCCGTTGAAACAGTGTCTTGTATAGGTGCCATTGAGACAGTGTCTTGTACTGATGCCGTTGAAACAGTGTCTTGTACTGATGCCGTTGAAACAGTGTCTTGTACTGATGCCGTTGAAACAGTGTCTTGTATTGGTGCCATTGAGACAGTGTCTTGTACTGATGCCGTTGAAACAGTGTCTTGTATTAGTTCCTTTGAAACCGTGTCTTGTACTGAAGCCGTTGAAACAGTGTCTTGTATTGGTGTCATTGAAACAGTGTCTTGTACTGGTGCCATTGAAACCGTGTCTTGTACTGATGCCGTTGAAACAGTGTCTTGTATTGGTGCCATTGAGACAGTGTCTTGTACTGGTGCCATTGAAACCGTGTCTTGTACTGATGCCGTTGAAACAGTGTCTTGTATTGGTGCCATTGAGACAGTGTCTTGTACTGATGCCGTTGAAACAGTGTCTTGTATTGGTAACATTGAAACAGTGTCTTGTACTGATGCCGTTAAAACTGTGTCTTGTATTGGTGCCATAGAGACAGTGTCTTGTACTGATGCCGTTGAAACAGTGTCTTGTATTGGTTCCTTTGAAACCGTGTCTTGTACTGATGCCGTTGAAACAGTGTCTTGTATTGGTGTCATTGAAACAGTGTCTTGTACTGGTGCCATTGAAACAGTGTCTTGTACTGATGCCGTTGAAACAGTGTCTTGTATTGGTAACATTGAAACCGTGTCTTGTACTGATGCCGTTAAAACTGTGTCTTGTATTGGTGCCATTGAGACAGTGTCTTGTACTGATGCCGTTGAAACAGTGTCTTGTATTGGTGTCATTGAAACCATGCCTTGTACTGATGCCGTTGAAACAGTGTCTTGTACTGGTGTCATTGAGACAGTGTCTTGTACTGATGCCGTTGAAACCGTGTCTTGTATTGGTGCCATTGAGACAGTGTCTTGTACTGGTGCCATTGAAACCGTGTCTTGTACTGATGCCGTCGAAACAGTGTCGTGTACTGGTGTCATTGAGACAGTGTCTTGTATTGGTGTCATTGAGACCGTGTTTTGTACTGATGCCGTTGAAACAGTTTCGTGTACTGGTGTCATTGAGACAGTGTCTTTTATTGGTGTCATTGAGACCGTGTCTTGTACTGATACCGTTGAAACAGTGTCGTGTACTGGTGTCATTGAGACAGTGTCTTGTATTGGTGTCATTGAAACAGTGTCTTATAATGGTGTCATTGAAACGGTGTCTTGTACTGATGCCGTTGAAACAGTGTCGTGTATTGGTGTCATTGAGACAGTCTTCTGTTGGTGCCATTGAGACAGTGTCTTGTACTGGTGCCATTGAAACAGTGTCTTGTACAAATGACGTTGAAACAGTGTCTTGTACTGATGTCTTTGAAACAGTGTCTTGTATTGGTGTCATTGAAACCGGGTCTTGTACTGATGCAGTTGAAACAGTGTCTTGTATTGGTGTCATTGAAACCGTGTCTCGTACTGATGCCGTTGAAACAGTGTCTTGTACTGGTGTCATTGAGACAGTGTCTTGTACTGATGCCGTTGAAACATTTTCTTGTATTGGTGCCATTGAGACAGTGTCTTGTACTGGTGCCATTGAAACCGTGTCTTGTATTGGTGTCATTGAACCAATGTCTTGTACTGGTGCCATTGAAACCGTGTCTTGTACTGATGCCGTTGAAACAATGTCTTGTATTGGTGTCATTGAAATAGTGTCTTGTACTGATGCCGTTGAAACAGTGTCTTGTACTGGTGCCATTGAAACAGTGTCTTGCACTGATGCCGTTGAAACAGTGTCTTGTATAGGTGCCATTGAGACAGTGTCTTGTACTGATGCCGTTGAAACAGTGTCTTGTACTGATGCCGTTGAAACAGTGTCTTGTACTGATGCCGTTGAAACAGTGTCTTGTATTGGTGCCATTGAGACAGTGTCTTGTACTGATGCCGTTGAAACAGTGTCTTGTATTGGTAAAATTGAAACCGTGTCTTGTACTGATGCCGTTAAAACTGTGTCTTGTATTGGTGCCATTGAGACAGTGTCTTGTACTGATGCCGCTGAAACAGTGTCTTGTATTGGTTCCTTTGAAACCGTGTCTTTTACTGATGCCGTTGAAACAGTGTCTTGTATTGGTGTAATTGAAACAGTGTCTTGTACTGGTGCCATTGAAACCGTGTCTTGTACTGATGCCGTTGAAACAGTGTCTTGTATTGGTGCCATTGAGACAGTGTCTTGTACTGGTGCCATTGAAACCGCGTCTTGTACTGATGCCGTTGAAACAGTGTCTTGTATTGGTGCCATTGAGACAGTGTCTTGTACTGATGCCGTTGAAACAGTGTCTTGTATTGGTAACATTGAAACAGTGTCTTGTACTGATGCCGTTAAAACTGTGTCTTGTATTGGTGCCATAGAGACAGTGTCTTGTACTGATGCCGTTGAAACAGTGTCTTGTATTGGTTCCTTTGAAACCGTGTCTTGTACTGATGCCGTTGAAACAGTGTCTTGTATTGGTGTCATTGAAACAGTGTCTTGTACTGGTGCCATTGAAACAGTGTCTTGTACTGATGCCGTTGAAACAGTGTCTTGTATTGGTAACATTGAAACCGTGTCTTGTACTGATGCCGTTAAAACTGTGTCTTGTATTCGTGCCATTGAGACAGTGTCTTGTACTGATGCCGTTGAAACAGTGTCTTGTATTGGTGTCATTGAAACCATGCCTTGTACTGATGCCGTTGAAACAGTGTCTTGTACTGGTGTCATTGAGACAGTGTCTTGTACTGATGCCGTTGAAACCGTGTCTTGTATTGGTGCCATTGAGACAGTGTCTTGTACTGGTGCCATTGAAACCGTGTCTTGTACTGATGCCGTCGAAACAGTGTCGTGTACTGGTGTCATTGAGACAGTGTCTTGTATTGGTGTCATTGAGACCGTGTTTTGTACTGATGCCGTTGAAACAGTTTCGTGTACTGGTGTCATTGAGACAGTGTCTTTTATTGGTGTCATTGAGACCGTGTCTTGTACTGATACCGTTGAAACAGTGTCGTGTACTGGTGTCATTGAGACAGTGTCTTGTATTGGTGTCATTGAAACAGTGTCTTATAATGGTGTCATTGAAACGGTGTCTTGTACTGATGCCGTTGAAACAGTGTCGTGTATTGGTGTCATTGAGACAGCCTTCTGTTGGTGCCATTGAGACAGTGTCTTGTACTGGTGCCATTGAAACAGTGTCTTGTACAAATGACGTTGAAACAGTTTCTTGTACTGATGTCTTTGAAACAGTGTCTTGTATTGGTGTCATTGAAACCGGGTCTTGTACTGATGCAGTTGAAACAGTGTCTTGTATTGGTGTCATTGAAACCGTGTCTCGTACTGATGCCGTTGAAACAGTGTCTTGTACTGGTGTCATTGAGACAGTGTCTTGTACTGATGCCGTTGAGACATTTTCTTGTATTGGTGCCATTGAGACAGTGTCTTGTACTGGTGCCATTGAAACCGTGTCTTGTACTGATGCCGTTGAAACAATGTCTTGTATTGGTGTCCTTGAAATAGTGTCTTGTACTGATGCCGTTGAAACAGTGCCTTGTACTGGTGCCATTGAAACAGTGTCTTGCACTGATGCCGTTGAAACAGTGTCTTGTATAGGTGCCATTGAGACAGTGTCTTGTACTGATGCCGTTGAAACAGTGTCTTGTATTTGTGTCATTGAAACAGTGTCTTGTACTGGTGCCATTGAAACAGTGTCTTGTACTGATGCCGTTGAAACAGTGTCTTGTATTGGTAACATTGAAACCGTGTGTTGTACTGATGCCGTTAAAACTGTGTCTTGTATTGGTGCCATTGAGACAGTGTCTTGTACTGATGCCGTTGAAACAGTGTCTTGTATTGGTGTCATTGAAACCATGCCTTGTACTGATGCCGTTGAAAACAGTGTCTTGTACTGGTGTCATTGAGACAGTGTCTTGTACTGATGCCGTTTGAAATAACCGTGTCTTGTATTGGTGTCATTGAAACAGTGTCTGTACTGATGCCGTTGAAACAGTGTCTTGTACTGGTGTCATTGAACAGTGTCTTGTACTGATGCCGTTGAACATTGTCTTGTATTGGTGCCATTGAGACAGTGTCTTGTACTGTGCCTTGAAACGTGTCTTGTATGGTGCCATTGAACAGTGTCTTGTACTGTGCCTTGAAACGTGTCTTGTACTGATGCCGTTGAAACAGTGTCTTGTATTGGTGTCCATTGAAACAGTGTCTTGTACTGATGCCGTTGAAACAGTGTCTTGTACTGGTGCCATTGAAACAGTTCTTGACTGATGCCGTTGAAACAGTGTCTTTTAGGTGCCATTGAGACAGTGTCTTGTACTGATGCCGTTGAAACAGTGTCTTGTTGTATTGAAACAGCTGTCTGATGCCTTGAAACAGTGTCTTGTACTGGTGCCATTGAAACAGTGTCTTGTACTGATGCCGTTGAAACAGTGTCTTGTATTGGTACATTGAAACCGTGTCTTGTACTTGATGCCGTTGAAAACTAGTGTCTTGTATTGGTGTCCATTGAGACAGTGTCTTGTACTGATGCCGTTGAAACAGTGTCTTGTATTGGTGTCATTGAAACCAGTGTCTTGTACTGATGCCGTTGAAACAGTGTCTTGTACTGGTGTCATTGAGACAGTGTCTTGTACTGATGCCGTTGAAACCGTGTCTTGTATTGGTGCCATTGAGACAGTGTCTTGTACTGAGTGCCAGTGAAACAGTGTCTTGTATGAGGCCGTAGAAACAGTGTCGTGTACTGATGTCCAGTTGAAGACAGTGTCTTGTATTGGTGTAATTGAGAACCGTGTCTTGTACTGATGCCGTTGAAAACGTGTCGTGTACTGGTGTCATTGAGACAGTGTCTTGTATTGGATGCAGTTGAGACAGTGTCTTGTACTTGGATATCAGTTGAAACAGTGTCGTGTACTGGTGTCAGTTGAGAACAGTGTCTGTATTGGTGTCATTGAAACAGTGTCTTTTACTGATGCCGTTGAAACAGTGTCTTGTATTGGTGTAATTGAAACAGTGTCTTGTACTGGTGCCATTGAAACCGTGTCTTGTACTGATGCCGTTGAAACAGTGTCTTGTATTGGTGCCATTGAGACAGTGTCTTGTACTGGTGCCATTGAAACCGTGTCTTGTACTGATGCCGTTGAAACAGTGTCTTGTATTGGTGCCATTGAGACAGTGTCTTTTACTGATGCCGTTGAAACAGTGTCTTGTATTGGTAACATTGAAACAGTGTCTTGTACTGATGCCGTTAAAACTGTGTCTTGTATTGGTGCCATAGAGACAGTGTCTTGTACTGATGCCGTTGAAACAGTGTCTTGTATTGGTTCCTTTGAAACCGTGTCTTGTACTGATGCCGTTGAAACAGTGTCTTGTATTGGTGTCATTGAAACAGTGTCTTGTACTGGTGCCATTGAAACCGTGTCTTGTACTGATGCCGTTGAAACAGTGTCTTGTATTGGTGCCATTGAGACAGTTTCTTGTACTGGTGCCATTGAAACCGTGTCTTGTACTGATGCCGTTGAAACAGTGTCTTGTATTGGTAACATTGAAACCGTGTCTTGTACTGATGCCGTTAAAACTGTGTCTTGTATTGGTGCCATTGAGACAGTGTCTTGTACTGATGCCGTTGAAACAGTGTCTTGTATTGGTTCCTTTGAAACCGTGTCTTGTACTGATGCCGTTGAAACAGTGTCTTGTATTGGTGTCATTTAAACAGTGTCTTGTACTGGTGCCATTGAAACCGTGTCTTGTACTGATGCCGTTGAAACAGTGTCTTGTATTGGTGCCATTGAGACAGTGTCTTGTACTGGTGCCATTGAAACCGTGTCTTGTACTGATGCCGTTGAAAGAGTGTCTTGTACTGATGCCTGAATTGAAGACTTTAAAATCTAGGTTGTTTTTAACTGGTGGAAAGTTTAGTTTTCTTTCATGTCTTCCCGCGATCTCTTATTGTCTCCTATCTGCTTTGCTGATCATTTAGCACAAATCATTGCGGGAATATAGATTGACATTTGTTATTACGGCCTCACGGTTATTATTCACCGCTCGTTCCTGCTAAAACATTTCAAGTAGTTCCCCAGCAATTTATTGATAATATTTGAGTTCCAACCAAGAAAAATGAAATATATTCTTTAATAATTAATTAATTATTGATTGCACCGTACTTGTAATTATTACAATAGGCCCTGTTTAATTAGAATGTTCCCCCACTGGTCGGCAATGGAAACGCAAAACAATAACCTTGTGGAACATATCATGCATGATGTGTGAGGAAACAAACGATTTCATGTTATGCTTTGTGCCATTTCGTAATCTCTTTAGTCAATACTGTTTAAGAAGTCATCAATCGATTGGGGAAACATTTGAGGTCACTAAGACAGGTCATGAATAAATTCTCATGCCTTCTAATCTCTACTTCTTTCTTCTACTTTTATAAACGCTAGACAATCCATGCGCATTTATTTATGAGTTGTCAGTATTTAAGTAGTTTACTGAGTGTTCTGCGAAGTTGAAGAGGAAGGGGGCCATTACAAACATGGAATGGTTTAGTATGATGAGGCCAGAGTGAAGACAAAACAACGTTGAACAGAGGGAGAAACAATCCATGCTACCCCTCATGTACAACAATGTTGAGGGTTCGGACACTTAAATAAGCTACCAACTGACAGTATACCACAGCAAGCAATGATTGGCCACGTGGAACCATTAGAAAAAGTGCAACATGTAAACGAGGGACAGAGGGAATCACAGAATCCATGGGAATCTCGAGATACGCAACCCTTACACGGGGCCTGCTCCGCGATTTATGCTTCACCTCAACGCCGCAAGGTACAAGAAAATCAAAATCAGATTAGATGAGAGAACAGCTCTGTCGCAGGACTTATGAGACTGACGTCGTTTCCATAATATAGCTTAGTAATAATGTGCTTGCTTTGAGTTGATGCCACAGTAGGCACGTGCTCTGCAAATTTGTATTCTGTCTTCAGTGGTTGGAAGATCAAGAAGGTAGCGCATTGCGCTGCATGCTGTATCTCTTGTACATCCAAGAATATTGCGCATGGCTTCGTTATGTATCCTTTCCATCCATTCTATCTGCTTACGGCTGAGAGTCAGGACAGCCATAGCAGACTCAAAAACAGACATGATCAGCCCTTCGTCGAAAAACGACAATACGGGTTTTACCCTACTGATGACAGGTCGTTGCTACGGTAATCCTGCTCAATACGAGAAGAACCGCAGGTTCAGACATTTGGTTCACGTGCTTGGCTGATAAGCCAATGGTGCGAGGCTACCATCTGAGGGATTATGGCTGAACGCCTCTAAGTCAGAATCCCGCCCGGATGTGCGACGATATTCTTATTCACGTGTATGGCTGATAAACCAATGGTGCGATGCTACGATCGGAGGGATTACAGAGTTTCCGGCTTGGGTCAAGACGGCAGGACGTGTTTTCTTCTAGCCTGACTAAAGACGGTTGATCGGCGGCATAACATTCCGCCATCATAAAACTCGCAGCTATTACAGAATCAGATTTCCGGCTCCAAATGTTTGACGCTTCACACAAACATGGAGAGCCACGACTTCTGCCCCATGTGCCGCCTTAGGTACGAGAGGAAAGACACACACACACACACACACACACACACACACACACACACACACACACACACACACAGACAGACAGACAGACAGACAGACAGACAGACCGACAGACAGACAGACAGACAGAGTAGCATAGTGACTAGATCTGCCGGGATGGTGGACAGAGGTTCGAATCCGCATTACATCGGATTTATTTTTCAAAATTATCCTGGACTCACAGATCGAACGCTCCTAAAATGAGTACCGCGAAATATGTTGCTTAGTAAAGGCGGCCGATGAAATACAGACCCAACCAACAATCGAGTTCCGATTAGACGTATACAATGGTTCTTTACTTAATATAGTGTTCAGTGCTTTACCTTAACAAAACAGTGGTCCGGGTTCAGTCCCCAGCAGTGTCGGATTCTGTTTCCAACCAGTAAGTCTTTGGGGTCGACCATCCTCCTAAATGGGGTACCGGTTACCTGCTAGATTGTTCTGGGAATTGTCTGAAAAGAATAAGCGGTGAGGATCGGAACTGGTCATCCCTGTCATGGGTGTAAAGTTGGCTGGAGTATGTGAAGAGCTAACTCTTCACATGCCAACGGCGGTATTACTCATGGAATTAGCTTTACCTCCGGCTTAGTTTGTGTTTGTTTGATGGTCGCTCACATCACGGCCCGGCGAAATGTTGCTCGATCCTAGTCAGTTCACGGCATATATCCCACCGAGTCTTGTCTTGAAAGACTGCTAGTCAGTGTACGTGAATATATTACCCATGGAGTTGTATCTTGAATGAATGCTAGTCAGTATGCGTGAATATATTACCCACCGAGTTTTGTCTTGAATGAATGCTAGTCAGTGTATGTGAATATATTACACATTGAGTCTTATCTTGAATGAATGCTATTCTGTGTGCGTAAATATATTACCCATCGAGTCTTATCTTGAATAAATGTTAGTTAGTTTACATTCATTACCCACTATGTCTTGTCTTGAATGAATGCTAGTCAGTTTAAATATATTGCCCACCGTGTCTTGGCTTTAATAAATGCTAGTCAGTTTACATACATTACCCACATTGTCTTGTCTTGAATAAATGCAAGTCAGTTTACATACACTACCCACATTGTCTTGTCTTGAATAAATGCTAGTCAGTTTACACTCATTACCCAATATGTCTTGTCCTGAATGAATGCTAGTTAGTTTACATACATTACCCACTGTGTCTTGTCGTTAATGAATGCTAGTTTACATACATTACCCACTATGTCTTGTCTTGAATAAATGCTAGTCAGTTTACATACATTACCAAATATGTCTTGTCTTGAATGAATGCTAGTCAATTTGCATACATTACCAACCGTTTCTTGTCGTTAATGAATGCTAGTTAACATATATAACCCACTGTGTCTTGGCTTTAATAAATGCTAGTCAGTTTACATACATTACCCACTATCTCTTGTCTTGAATAAATGCTAGTCAGTTTACATGTATTATCCATCGAGTCTTATCTTGAGTGAATGCTAGTCAGGTCACATGAATTTATAACCAGTGAATTGTGATTTCCTATGAATGCGAATCAATACCTGTGAGTGTATAATTTATATTTCGGAAGTACAGACAAGGCAGGAGGTCGAAGTCACTGTGCCCAATGCCCTCCCCCCTCCCTAATCCTCCTTTCCAGAATTCTCTTCACCTTGAGTGCAGACAATACTTGCAGTAACAAACGTTTACAACCCCAGACTGTTCACGTATGAAATCTCAGACACGACCTAGCGTCAATACAAACTTGTAGCCTGCTTAGTAATAATTGGCGTTGTTAAGTTGTCAGTCGTTTTTCTACGTGTCATACTTATTCATTTATTTCAATACACATTTTCAACAATACATGACTTCTCTCTCTCTCTCTCTCTCTCTCTCTCTCTCTCTCTCTCTCTCTCTCTCTCTCTCTCTCTCTCCCTCTTTGCCTATCTCTTTCTGTCTGTGTCTCTCACACACTCTCTAAGTGTGTGAGTCTCTCTCTCTCTCTCTCTCTCTCTCTCTCTCTCTCTCTCTCTCTCTCTCTCTCTCTCTCTCTCTCTCTCTCTCTCTTTAACGCACATACACAGACACACAAACACATCTCTATTTTCTTTTTGAATGTTTACTTAAAGTTGAGGTGAATGACACGTTTTTGTTATTGTTGATATTTCTCCCTGAACTGATGTTTCCATTCTCCAGCTGTGTATGTGTAATTACGTGTGTCTTCTTACTACATGTCCTGTTAAATTCCAGAGAGGAGACTGGACTCAACAAGCACATCTTTAAACTTATTATCTGTTGGGATTATTGACTGACTTTGGTCTACACTCCTCTCTTCTGTCTTCCCTTCCATATATCTATTTCTTTCACTCGCTCTCTTACTCCCTCAACACATACTCCGACAACAGTTCCTTTCAACGATAAGATAAAAGATTTATTATAAAAAACTATGTCTGGTGTATGTATGGATATTGTCTATGTAGTTTGTATGTTCTTCTAGTGTGGCTGCCAGATAAGATGTTGATAGATAGTCTCCGTGGTTTCTCTCGTCTCTTCTCTCAGCTAGAGTACAGGACATGACATAGATACAGAACGGTCTCACCCTGACAGCTCCGTCTGCTTGAGTCGGTAGATATATCCGTTTTTTGTAATGAAAAATGTTCACCACTGTATGAATGTATTTAACCCGATCACCATATGCTGTCAGCGTACAGAATGTTCTTTATTATCTTATAGCGTTCTTAATTCCATCTTGGAAAACACATCGAGTTTCTATTGTTCTCTATTTTTGTCCTGTAAAAGTTCTACACTTAATTGATATAGGCACTTTGTATGCACCTTGCAACTCTTTGATACTGAGTAATTTGAGTCTTTTTCCTTTAGTTTGTATGATCTCTATTTTCCATTCTCTGTCCTCCTGACTTATTAAGATGCCACTTCTTTTCCTTCCTTTCTTATGCACAAGTGTCGTGCGTTATGACTTTAAAGTGCTTTCTCGTGGGTTATCAACACTGGGTGATCTTGACCACAGCCATCTGTGTAATCTCTTAGTTGATAAGTCCCGCACTGGTATGGAAACCTGTGTGATATACATTTAATAATGAGATCTGTGTCTGCTTCCTCTTCTCTCCTATGTGAGTGTCTTTTCCTCCAGCCGAAATGAAAAGGCTTCCGAAAAAACCCACTCTGACATAGGATAGAAGATTCACCTAATCGTCTATACTATTCCTACTAATAGAAAACAATGATAAATGCTATTCACGCACATCTATATTCATATCCTAAACTATATCTAATATCTTTATACCTTATTTAGGCATCTATGTTCCTGGAATCGAAATAACACTTAGCGAATAACACACTATTATCCCCTATTTCCATCATTAGGGACGTGTATTTCTATTCCCACTCAAGAACATATCTCCTTCAGGTCAGTTTGGAACACACACTAACTTTACACAAAGAATTGACCCTCTTTATATCGGTCATTTGTGCCGCATAGTCCTTGACATTGCTGGACCTCTCGTATTCAGACTGCATTATCATTGTTTAGTGGAAAATTCCAGCTCTGAATCTTTTCCGTTATTCATACGTTCAGACAGCAATCTGCTATCCAATAATACTCTCCGCTTTTGTCGCAAACCAATATTTCCACTCGGCAGTTTACCTGTCGTGTTGGCCTCATTCTGGGTCTTGACCTAGAAACACCTGCGCCTGGTCACTCCTTTGTTAACCCTTTTCCTACCTGGTTAGTCGGGTATACAGTCGTCCATCTGGGAATCGTTAACTCTTCAGTTTTTCACTACACTACAAAACAAATAGAAATAATAATCTGATTAGCCTCGTTTGCCTGAAGGTAACGATCGACTCTAATCCAAGCCAATGAGAAGAAAATAGAAATCAGAGAACCGAGTAGACAGCATAACAGTTGATAGTAAGACGTTGTAACCCATTGAAAACTAATCACTATATCATATTTTGTAATACAACACTTCACTTATCTACAGAAGATTATCTGCCTTCTCTGCCACACATGTCAATGACAACTCATTGGTCACTTCCTACAAATCATGCAATCTCTGCAAAACACGTGAATAGCTACTAATTTGTCACTTCATAAATCACATACAGACTCAGCCTGTCGGGTTAATTGACTGCACACTGGTAATTTGATAAAAACACACAAACGGCAAAGACTGCCATTGGTCACGTAATACATCCCATACAATCTCTGTCAAAGACGTCAAGGATTGCTCTTTGGTCACTTAAGATATTCCACAGATTTCTGCCATACAGGTCAAGGACTGCTCACTGGTCACTTGAAAAAAATCCCATAAAATCTCTGAAAACTATCCCAATGACTGCTGAGTGGTTATCTGATCCATCCATCCATCATGTGCCATGCCGGTAAGCGTGGGCGGTCATGCTCTGCCATCTCACTCGATCACCAGAGTCGTGGATCAGCTCCGTGTTTCTGTCTCGATCATGCCACAAGGCCAAGCCATCCAGGTACTTGCTTCTAGGTCTTCCCCATGGTCTGTTCCCCTCGATCTTACCAGCTGTCACCAAGTTCTCCAAATCATTTCTTCTCATAACATGCCCAAAAAATTGTGACTGTCTACGTCTAATGTCTCTAATCAGTTTACGATCTTAATTTGTTTCTTGAAGGACTTGTTCATTGGTCTTTCTGGCTGTCCATGGTATTCTTTGCATTTTGGCCCCATACACACATACGCACGTAGTTATGTAGGTGTGTCCGTGAACATCATTGTTTGTTCCTGTTATCTGATATATCCCACATATTAAAGCGTTCGGTCCCAGAAGGTTTTAAAGCTGATTCTCAAGGGATGGTTGAGTGATTTGGGGGGGGGGGGGAATGGGAGACGAGAAGGAGTGGGGGGAGGAAAAGGGATGGGTGTGATGGGTTACAACCACTATCTATTCAAAAGTACGTGTTCATTAAGTAAAGATGGAGATTGGGTTGTGGGATGGAGAAATTTGTATAATTTCAGAATTTCTCTTCTTGGCCCTTGGCTGCAATTTTCTTCTTTGATCATAGCTAATTTACCCATGTGTTGACACAGAAAAGATGCATCTTCTCAAACATTCGACTTTAACTTGTTTGCTGGTGCTGTCCCACGGGTTCTTAATACAGTTTAAGTTCCTGGTGACCTTGACCCGCCTGACTTCTTACGCTACGTCGCCATTGTTGTTGGTTCTAGAGTGAAATTGTTTACACTTTGTGCAATTTTCGATGTCTTCTTTGTTGGTTGTGATCTTTCGTTGGTATGTTGTTGTGTCTTTGATTATTACCTTTGGTTGGTATGTAGGTGTGTCTTTGTTTGTGATCTTTTGATGGAATGTAGCAGTGTCTTTGGTTGTGATCTTTTTTAGTTATGTAGGTGTGTCCGTGAACATCATTTTTGTTTTGTTCAAGTTCAGGGGAACAAATTTGGATTGTCAATATGTCTCTTGACAGAGAAGCCGTTCTGTGGCGACGAGGATACGGACGCAGTTCGTAATCCCTCATACCGCGTTTGAAACCCAGCTGTTAACGCTATTTGAGAGGAGGACCGTGTCATCTGCATATCTAAGATCTGGAATTAGATTTTAACCAAATACGAATGGATCACAACTGTCTCTGATCTCGCAATTTTTAACGTTTCCATTACATTTTCTGCATACACATTGAATATCTATGCAGACAGAATGCAATCATGTCTTATTCTCTTTTGAACTTATAACCATTTTGATGTTTCGCCGGCTACTCTGATAGCGGTGTGTTGATCATTATATAATGGCTCAATAATGTGGATCACATGTGCTGAAAACTATAAAATCATTCACGGTATTCCACATTTCCTGATATTGAACAACAACGACCAAACACCAAACACTACGTTAAATATTTGTGAAACCCCGAACATATCGTATTTTTGTTTCTTGGATTATTATGCTTGCAGCTCAATGCGACGCACTGTAATTGAAACTGGGAAGAGGCTGCAATAGCAAGATCGGGCATACATTACTTAGCAGATAGATATAAAGATCTGGTTAAGAAATTGGTATAACGTCGTTACCCCATTTAAACACCAAATTACCTTCAAAGTAATATCTGAATTGTGGCTGACTCGGTCACATAAATATTATTCTGGGCCAGGCGATAGACCCTAATATAAATTCTCTTCTGATGTTGAACAATAATATAATGGAAAAGGGTGTTTTGTTTAACTTGTGTACATAAAAGATCTCAAAACAATTAAAGGTACAACCGCGAGTAATAATCTGTGTGAAACAGATTAATAAAACATTCGTGCTGATGAAACAGTTTTGCTAGTAGAAATTGAACACCATCTGCAAGAACTATTTAAATACATAAACAGTATAAGTGTCACCTGTCGTCCCGGGGGTGGGGGGGGGGGGCGGGGGAGTGGAATCAACAAGCACACTTTTTTTTAAAATTTCCTATCATCAGCTTGAGTGTCTGCCGGACCTTTGTCTACACACCCCCTTTCAGTCTCTGGATCACTATCTCACTTTCATATTCCTCCAGAACATACCACACAACTCTGGCTTCTAACAAATGATAACAACATTTAATAGTGCAAAGTCTCACGTGTGTGTAATGTATGTGTATAGAACGTCTGTAGTATAGTCTATTGTGTATGCGAGATGAGGCCAGTCATATCAGGATCTTTCATCATAGTGTCCGGCCATACCACAACACAACACAGCAAGTTCAGATGGACCTCACCAAATAAAGCGTCTCTCCGGTCAGTGGTAGACTTCTTGGAGTTGATCGTGGATAGTCTGGGTGCCTGGATACTAATGTTGACTGTGATAGAACACTATCCCTGTTCGGCACACACGGTGTACCTGATAATTCACTAAAAATCCTCTAACCTAGGAAAACTGGCACTTTTCTCACACAATTTCCGAAACAAACTAATGGTATCTGTTCTAGTAAATTCCTAATGTCTATTTGGAAATTGTTCCCGATTAGTTCTCTTCGTCATTCAACTTCTCTTCATAATACTGTCATAGTCCAGAGAAGTAATTACCGTTAATTAAACCAAGCAGTTTTGGGAACTCAATCACTGATACAGGAACCTTTTCAGGTTAACCCCTCTTGGCTCAGACGAGACCATGAAGGCCGAAGGCCACACTCAGATATGTATATTCTAATTAACATTGAACTAAACTCTGGCAGAAGGAAGAGTAGTTCATCACATTGGCCTGAGACGTGATAAGAAAAAGGAAAGACTAAAGGAAAATGAAGACCCCCCCCCCCCCCCCCAGTAGATCGGAAGATCCCACCATTGACATTTCCTTTATCCCCCAACCACTCTTAATCTCACTGATTATCATCCCACGACATTGGTATTAATCTGCCGAGTTAAACGATATATCACTCAACCTAGTCCAAGCACCTCATCAGCCTGCTGCTGCTGACGCTCCTAGACTAGGTTCACACAACGCACCATCACTACGCTCAATTTCAAGTATCTCCCGATTGTGCATAATCAATTGCCTGCCTAGTATTAATCACTACTTCCACTTATCTCCCTTTTCCGGTAATGTTATTCCGACTCGGGTTGCAGACAAGTTGTGAAGCACTGCCTTTTCATTATTTATACCTAATTTCTATCTATTTAATACCTTATGTTATCTATTCCTGTTCAGAATCGAAACCACTATTTCACATTATGGAAAAATGTCCGTCGCTGATAAACAACACTAGACACTGTGGTATCTTTTCTTATTTGGAACTGAACAGATCCACACTCCATTTCGTGTTAATCCAGCCTGCACTCTGATTGCAAACTGTTTATCCACTGCCGCGAACTGTGTGTCTGAATGACGTCACTGCCTTGGCCAGAAGCCAGGTGCAGACAGACTCTCTTCCTCTCATTCTGGGATCGGGTAAGCAACATACCGACTTATTCCTCTTTGATCCGAGAAATCCTTCCCCTGCACACAAAGAATGCTGTTCGGCGTTTGATCTGGGAAACTTTTCCCTACAACAAAGGGTTGCGGCGCCTAGCGACGGCTGTTTTAGGCGCTTCATCATTCTGATCGGCATCTCCAGTAATTCCGTGACAATAAGTAATTAATAGGAAACAGAATTAAATAATTTCTTTAAAAAACCTAGAACAATTAGCAAAATACTTGTTAGTTGCACATCTTTTACAGGACTTCGCGGTCAACCCCAGCATGATTGGATTGTTTGTGATTTCTGGGCAAGTCAATAGTGAGCCATTGCTTTCTGAACAACCAGACCTCACACCATTGTTAGAAAACCAACGCAGGGCGATCTGTCGCCATATCGCCGAGCAGCTGTGTTTCGAACGAGGATTACTACTTTCATCCTTAACTCCTTTTGCCACAAAGCCGGTAAAAGAGCACTTGAAACATCAAATTTAAAAAATAGCCATAACCTTGAAAAGTCTAGAATGAATCAAAGTTTCCCCTACTGTGATCACATACTAATAGACAATAGTAAGTGTGAAACTGGAATCAGAAAACCAAACTGATATGGCACAGTAGTATTCCATAAAATGATAAATATTCTAGTTTATTTTGTTTTAACGCTATCCTAGTGGCTAAGACTAAGACTCATGAACTGTCTGGTTTGGTGGTATGAAAAATGAACTTTGCAATGTTGATAAATATAAAAATAAGGCGAAATGATTAGAAAATTCAGATGATAAATACAGGAATTTCAACAATTAAAAAATTTCGAATGAAGAGTTGAGTTGTACTGAGTTAAGAACCGACATCTCAACACTCAGGACATTTCCATACGTTTTCCCTCCCCAATTTCAACAGCCAACGAGAACAATTGGTGGACATTGTAGTAACAGGGAGTGCAAGGAAAGGACTCTCCTTGAATATCAAGAAAACAGTAACAATGGTTATTTCAAAGAAATGGTGACACCAAATTGTGAAATAGAATTAGAAGAGAAAATTTTAACAAAGTGGATAATTTTAAATATCTAGGGGCATTTATAACATCAGATGGAAGATGTACAACAGAGATTAAGAGCAGAATAGGGCAAGCAAAAGCCACATTTCAGAAAATTAAGAGTATCTTATGCAATAAGTCTCTCTCACTTAATGTAATAAAGAGAGTCCCGAAATGCTACGTAGAACCAGTTTTGCTGTATGGCAGTGAATTGTGGAATGTAAATGAACAAATTAAAAAGAAATTAGAAGCAACAGAGATGTGGTTCCTGAGACAAATGTTGCGAATTCCTTGGACTGCCAGAGTAACTAACAACGACTGCCTTGGACAGGCTAATGAAACTAGAACATTATATACAACAATAAGAAAGAGACAAACAGCTTTCTTCGGTCAAGTGATGAGAAGCGAGGCATTAGAGAACATCGTGACAACTGGAAAGATCGAGGGGAAGAGAGGCAGAAGCAGACCAAGAGAAATGATGCTGGATGGATTGAGACAGTACCATGGTGGAATACCATCAGCAGAGTTGATCCAGAACACCAAAGACCGAGATCTTTTTAGAGCCATGAACGCCTACGCCAGCTGGCAGGGCACTTGATGATGATGATGATGATGATGATGATGATGATGATGATGATGATGATGATGATGATGATGATGATGATGATGATGATGAACGAAGATTCCCAATGTTAATATTGATTCCCGCCAGATCTTATGGTCACTCTATGTCGCACCATTCTCTCCAGGCCCAATGATTTATCTGTTCTTCCACACTATTCAAATGATCCCAAACGGCCACGACCACACCTGACTTATTGTTGACCGATACCTCATCCAGCTTGGCAGACCCGGTCAATCTGTTGGCCTGCTCGTTTCCCAACACAACAGAATGTGCTGGGGAAAAGATCCAACGGATGATCCTTAGCTTTGATTTTGTAATTGTAGCCTGCCACTCTGCACGAAGTATGCCTGTCTTCACCCGTCTCAGCATGCTGTTTAGTCCGTTACAATCACGATATGTATGTATTCTTTGTTCCCCAGCCATGGCAAAGCCGCATGTACTGGCTCCATCTCCATTCTCTAAAATATAAAAATAGTTGTAACCTTGAAACGTCTTGAACAAATCAAAAGTCACCCCTATCATGGGCAATACATGGTCTCTACAACTCAACCCAGGTGTTGTGTAATGGAGAGGTAAAACTTCATCCCTGGCCTTATCGCCATGGGTTGTAGTTAAGCCGGTTTGTTTGTTTGTTTGGTAGCACAACGTGGCAAACTATCGTCTGTCAAGATGGCAAGATGCAGTGAGTGAGTACTGACTAGGATTCGGCGCATGTTGGTATTGTTCTCTCCCCCCCCCCCCCCCCCCACAGGTTCTAGGTATTCTGTTGTCAAGAGTAACCAGCTCAGTGTCCAGAGTAAATATTTCTTGGTTAAGATTGTGTTAGTCGTCGCTGTATTGATTATATCCAGTCTAGTAGAACGACACTGGTGATCGAGTGAAATGGCGAGTCATGACCGCCCACGCTTTCCGGCATGGCACATGATTGATTGATTGATTGAGTAGAATGCACACCGTGAACATTATCTGGAAAAAAGCCTAGGAAGAAAGCAACTGATCACCCAACCTAGTGATACCATGATCTAGTATATGTAAAGCACGCTCCATTCAGTCTCACATGGCACTGTTTGTGACGAGATTTTGTTGGTTTCATTGAGTGGGTAGATGCATCAATAATTCACGGATTCTTTATTTAGCTTTCATTCACACACAGATAGATCGTAACCACGAGCGGGCGATAACTCGGTTGCCGCTTTTGAATTCCTAGAGATTGAGAATGAAAAACGCTACATTAACAATATCAGTGCACTGCACCAGTGCTCGCTAGCCGTGAACGGGTGTGAGTAATGGGGACGTTATTCGCTGTAATGTCTTTGTCGAAGTCAATCATTTCAGGCATCAATTCTTCCGCTATCTCGTTTCTCTTTCATTGTCACGTAAAGATTATTCCAACGAAAGGTTTCTTTTTCAGTTAAAGTTAGCTACATGTCCTTCACAGGACGTGGCCATCAAACCCAGCTGTTTGCAATTTCCAAGGCAATTTTACATTCAGCAGTTTATCTCTGTCAGTTGAAAGTGAAAATGAATCTTTGAAGCTAAAATGTAAATTTTGACGAATCTGAATGTTAAATTTTTTTGTTTTTTGTTTACATAAACCATCTAACTGCACGATTTAACTACGTCCTGTGCACAGCTCCTCACTTAACCCCGTGTTGTGAGCTTTAACGCCGATGTGTGCTTTGTTCTCCCACTATCTGAAACGTGCACTTGGATTTCGAATTTTGTGCATTGTTTCTCGCACAACCTTAGAAACTGTGCTATTAGTTTGAGTTAAGTGTACTATTTTAATGTCTCTATCTATGCATTGTTTGCCATACAACCGTAGAAAATGCGCAACTGGGCTTCGTGTTCTATGCATTGTTTTACGCATAACCATCTAACAAGTGTGTTTCTACTTCGTATGCTGTGCAACTGTTCTCACACAACCATAGAAAATGTGCGTTTAGTTTCAGTTCTGTGTACTGTTTTCTCTCACAAAATATCTACTCTGTACGAAACTAGACTTCAATCGTACACTGTTTCTCTCACAACCATTCAGACTGCACTAGTCAGGCGGACTTAATTCCACGGGCCCAAGACACGGCGTGTCCTACACCACAAGGTACTACAGACAGTACATGACATATGTTTTCAGTTGGTGTGTTAAACTAGTGGTACTATAAAGAAACGGGTTAGTGTAGTGGCTAGCAAGCTTGTCTGCCTGCACGGTAGTCATAGCCGGTAAACCACATTTTCACTTCACATTCAACTTCGGCGTCATTCGCGAAATGTCTCCCGCCAAGGTGAGTTGTCACTTTTAATGCTGACAAATGTTTGTCCCGTAAAGCGGTGCATAGCTGGGTAGAAAAAGTTACGAGGGCGAGTCAATAAGTAAGCCACACAGTTCTGTGGGATAGCCGTTAAATGAAAACAAAGCACGCAGTTCTATGCAGCCGATTTTGAAGGACTGATAAAACGATGGGATAAGTGCATCAATGTTGGTGGAAATTATGTTGAAAAATAAAAGGACAATGTATGTATAAAAATAAACTGGTTTCAAGTTGTTATCATGTGTAGTTATTTTTCTACAGCCATTTGTGACTTACTTATTAACTTACCGTCGTATTAACCACAGATGTAGGAACCTTTTATACGCCTAACAATGCATTGGGCTTACGGTGCTAGAACCATATTTGTATAGACCCATCAGCATATATTTGTATAGACCAATCAGCATATATTTGTATTGACCAATCAGCATATCTTCTTCTTCTTCTTCTGCGTTCATCCGGAGTTTTTTCCCGGATGTGATTGCATTGTGCCTGTTTACAGCAGAGCTGCGTTCTTGCGCCGTTAGGCCGACACATCCGACTTCTGCGGGCATTTGTTGACCGGGTTAACCTTCCCGGCAATCAGCATATATTTGTATAGACAAAACAGCAGTCGGTGTGTACATCAGTATCACGCCGGCCGCCTTTACTTCCCAAGATATTGCCTGTTCATCCATATTATTAGCCATTGTTAAAACGAAAAGTGACCCGGACACACTAAAAAAGTGGTTTAGAGCCACCAGATCGGATTATTGCACTGGTTTTCTCCGATGACGCTCGGTCTCTTTTCCACAGAGCGGCCAGCCGAAAGAATAGAACAGAGCACGACATCTCGAGACAACCTCCTGGGGTCTCTTAACAAATCAAGACCTTCGCACCGCAAGATAGTCAGCTTGGCCACTTTGCGATGGAGGCCCTCGGGTGGCGGAGGAGATTTGGGGGGGGGGGGGGTATGTGGGGGGGGGGGTGCTAAATGGTTCAGGTGTATACGGATCAGTTAGCTCTGCTTGGGAAGTCAAGCAGCCTGGTGACGGCACTACTTCCTTCTATTGACATACATTATGCTGCTGACTGGCACTCACAGAATACAAACAATAGGAGTATACATAATATGGTTCACTAGACAACAAAAATATGGACAGCGACTGTCTCTACTCTAATGTCAGCTGCCATTCTCTATCTTTTCTTGGGGTGTTGATCAAAGTTCCCAATGTTTTCAATTACCTTCAAGAAGTAGATGAAAATTATTATACTGATTGGAGAAGTTGCATATAGTCAATGATTTAAATTACCATTGATGCCTCCAAAAACCAGATGAAAATCATTATAATGAGTGGGAAAATTGCACATGCCTTTTTGGGGTATTATAAGGGAAACACGTTGCAACTCAGTGACAAGCCTCAAATTTACCAAGAAAAGAGCAATGGGAAGACACAGAGACGCCACACCTGAATGCCTCGACTACATTATATACCCGGTACTAGAGCACAGACTTGACCCAACACTCCAGACATCGTGTGAGATGTTGAGCCAAGGTGAGTAGACATGCACATGCACATGATGATGATGGTGGTGGTGGTGATAATGGTGGTGATGGTGGTGTTAGTGGTGGTGGTGGTGGTGGTGGTGGTGATGAATGAAATGTTCGCAAGTTTATGGTTTGACAAAAGGGCATTTCATGCATAAGTATAATTTAGCAGGTTGCATGATTTCTACATTTAAAATCTTTTCAACTTTTATTTGAAGGGCTCGTGGTTTCTTCAGGGGCCAGAGCCGCACCATGAGGCTCCCTCCCCTCCCCCCGACCACCCACCCACCCGCCCACCCGTCCCTGTGTGCCATTTCGATGACCGCCTCTGCATGTGGCCCTGGCAGATCAAGTGCATATACTATACGTTGATCTTAGCCAAAAGGCCGAGAAGTGACACATCTTTACAATTGAAACAACAATAGAAATAAGCAACAATGAAACAATGTACTTTTTAAAACGCATATAGTTTCACAAAATTGACACAGTAAATTCCATCTGTTTACTGTGTTCGTTAATTTTGCATTTTTCCCTGTAAGTAAAGATATGTAAACAAACATTAAACCCTAATAAATGTTTAATATATAATTTTAAAATTTGTCATATTTATAATATAAATAATTCATTACACACTACGCACGCCCATCTTTCTCGTAGTTCAAAATAAACTATCTAAATTTCTAGCCGATTTAATAAAGCGGGGATGAAAAAGGGAAATAATCCACATACTTTTACTATGGCATGAGTTTGATGGAGTTATTTACCGTCCATTTCTTCTTGGAAAATCCGTGGACACATTGTACCTAATGATAAAGTGTAGACAATATACAGCAATATTATTAATATCATACAGGCGTGATTAGTTAAACCAAACGCCAATGCATACATAGAAGATACACATACAGACGAACTGCACTGCTCATAATAACACTACGAAATAACATTAGTGCAACAAGGTAGACAATCTGTGACAACACTCGTTAGATCAAGTAGTTGTTTAGGATTTGAGTCATGTTCACACGAGTTGTAAAGGCAGTTTACAAATATAATGACAGAGGACACCTATACGTATACATACACATGCTTACACAAACACACGCATAACTAAAGAAAGACAGAAAGACACAAAGCCATACAGAGAGAGAGAGAGAGAGAGAGAGAGAGAGAGAGAGAGAGAGAGAGAGAGAGAGAGAGAGAGAGAGAGAGAGAACAACATACATGAGAATGCTGAATTAACAGATATAAATACCTACATCGATAAATACAACGTTTGATACAACATATTGTTGAAATGTACACACTCACCTCATGATAGGTATTAACCTAATCCGCCCACAACAACATACACACATCCACTTGTACCTACGTTAATAGATTTGTAATCGAGACACATATACATATTACACACGTACATTTCTACACTGTTACTTATCCACAGACACACACGTGTATGTGGACATACATAAGACATGTATTATATACATGTACAATATACGTATTACATTTATAAGACATGTATACACACATAATACATGTGTTGGCATTCTGGCGGCGGCATTATGCACAGTGTACCTGTGCGGGCTGTTGGATTGCCGAGACTCCTGTCTGTTCCACTTTTCACATTTGACAGTGGGGAGTATTTGTGTGATATGCACTGGCACCGGAACGGAGTTTAATGGGGACGACCCGTTGCCGTGAAGTTGGAATATCGACTACTAACTAACTAACTAACTAACTAACTAACTAACTAACTAACTAACTAACTAACTAACTAACTAACATAAGACACATGCAAGTAGAAGGGCAGATAAACAGAACAGCAGGCATAATACAAACAGACAGTCGGACGGACACGAGACAGACAGAGTCAGTAAACCAGACTACACTCAGACAGACAGACATATCACGTCAGAATTTCAAAATAAGAAAGCCTGTCAATATTAGATTTCATGCAGATGTGAAGATAACATACACATTTACCTAGTTCTCCGCCGGTTTACAAACAAGTTCATGCACTGAGCGTAGAGGCTCAAACCTTAAACTAATAAGGGAGAGATAGATCACGGATAATTTCACTTGCCCCGAAGGTAACCTCCGAATCAAACCCAAATAAATCCTCGAGACAACAAGGAGACAACATGGAGACAACAGGAAGACAACATGGAGACAACAGGGAGACAACATGGAGACAACAGGGAGACAACATGGAGACAACATGGAGACAACAGGAAGACAACATGGAGACAACATGAAGACAACAGGGAGACAACATGGAGACAACAGGGAGACAACATGGAGACAACAGGAAGACAACATGGGGACAACAGGGAGACAACAGGGAGACAGCAAGTTAGTTGCACACCCGCCACAGAACGTCTTGTGTCGGGGCACTGAAGGGAGTCACACACGGACTGATTCATGCCGTGAGAGATCGCAATTTGTGGAGAAGCATGATCGCCTAAACAAGTCGGCAAGGCACTTCATGATGATGATGTGATTTGATCTTGTTTACATTTTTGTGTTTGTCATATTTTATTTTAATTAATTTTCCCCCAGCAGCATTCACATGTCTATTCTTAGGAATTTATAAAAGCTCTCTTAGGATTATTCTATTCGTGTTTTTATATGTGTATGTGTCTGTTTTTTTTTTTTGTTTTTTTTTCAACCGGTCTCTTGCTTTGAACTCAAGAGTAGTCCACACACGTCCTACTACCTGTAGTTGACTATACTGATATTTGCGTGTGGATTTGCTTTCCCTATTATCAATGTCCCTCGCCATCAGGCAAACACACTCAGACTTCAGAGGTACTTGTAATGTTTGTCCCCAGGTCAACGACGTGAAATCAACATTTTAGTTCAAGTGACGCTTGAACCGGTTGAACCCACTACCTCGGCGTCAACACTCTGGATGTTTAGAAGTGGGAGCTTTTATCCATTCTGCCATGCTAGCCTCCTATACCTTTATGACAGCTTGTTGTTTCCAATATATGTTTATTACATTTACTTTACCTGCTTTATATATAGTTAGGTAGCATTGTGGTATACGTTTGTATGACATCCCCATGGTAATATGTTCAAATCCCTTTGAGACAGAGTTGTTGTGTTTTTTTTTGTCATTGATGTGGGCTGCCAGATCAACCCGGCCTAAACATCTCAAGAGGAAATTTGCTGGGAAGTAAAGACGGCCGGAGTGAGATTGAATATATCACTCGCGGAGCGCGAATTGCTATAAAAATATGGGACTAAAATTATATCCTCAATAAGTCTCATGAAGTGAACTTTACTCAACATAAAGGGCCAGAATTTAAACAATCAATTTTACTGTCTTAGGACAATATATCAATCATCATCAAGTGCCTTGTTAGGTGGCATAGGGTTTCATATCGTCACAGATCTCGGTCTTTGGTGTTCTGGAACAACTCTGCTAATGATATTCCTCCATGCCACCGTCTCAATCCATCCAGCATCATTTCATCACTTGGTCGGCCTCTGCCTCTCTTCCCCTTGATCTTTCTAGTCGTCACGATATTCTTCAATGCCTCTCTTCTCATCACAGGACCAAAGAAAGTTGTTTGTATCTTCCTTATTGTTGAATACAATGTTCTAGTTTCATTAGTCTCTTCCAGGCAATAGTTGTTAGTTACTCTGGCAGTCCAATGAATTCGCAACATTCGTCTCAGGAACCATATTTCTGTTGCTTCCAGGTTCGTCTTAATGTGTTCATTTACTTTTACAAATACATGCATTAATTTAATGAGGCTTGGTCGATCCCAGAGCCTTTGGAACCGAAACACGCAACCCAACTGCAACTGGAGTTCGACTCAGGGCTACAGTGCTGTTGTATGATGTACTTTACCACTACACCACATCGCTTCATGGTAACTAAAATTATGAGTACTGATGATCACTTAGAGAAGTATCTATAGCTGGTTGAACGTAGGCAACCTAGGGTATCATGTGCCGATAACTGGCCCCAATACGGCGTAATGTAGCTGTTCTGGTGTTTTCAATGCGGAATAAGGTATTTATATCATTCATCTTGTTTATTCGTACATTTATATCATTCATTTTGTCTATTGATACATTCATATCATTCATCTTGTCTATTGTAAGTACAAATCAATGCCCATAAATAATTATAACCCTGAGGTGAAGACACGTATCAGAGAGCACCTACTGAAAGTAGAACACACTCACAGCGATCCAATGATACAGCCAAGCTACGGTTTGCGTTTCTGACAGTCTGGATTCAATGTGGCTACAAAAGATAAGTGGAGATAACCCGGAATTTTTTGGTAACGCCGCTAGGGAGGATAAATCAAGGAAATATCTGAAGGCCGACTGATTAAAATGTGAGATTAGAGGAGGAAAGAGAATTGTGGAAGTGGAGGAGAGGAATTGTACAGAGAGATACACATACAGACAAGGGGAATGGGAGACAAGAGGGTGGGCAGACAGAGATATGAACAGCCAGGCAGGCAAAAAGACATATACAGACAGACGGACCGACCTACATTAGATCGACAGACAGACAAACAGAGGAATGTTTGAACAAACAGACAGACATATAGAGGAGCACATGGCCAGACAGACAGAAAGGCATAAAGACAGAAGAACGCACGGCAGGCATGTAGACGGGCGGAGAGAAAGGCTGAGGAACTTTTGGACGTATAGACAGCCTTACAAACAGATAGCGGAACGAATGGACAGGCAGACATACAGATGACTGCATGGACAAACAGACAGGCAGACAGAGGAACGTATGGATGGACAGACAGACAGACAGACAGACAGACAGACAGACAGACAGACAGACAGATAAACGCATAACCAAATAGACAGATAGAGGAACGCATGGATAGGCAGACAAACAGACAGAGGGACGGAACGCATGGACAGACAGACAGAGGTACGCAAGAAAGACAAACAGACAGACAGAGGAACGCATGGACAGACAGACAGAGGCACGCATGGACAGACATACAGAGGAACGCAGGGACATGCAGACAGAGGAACGCATGGACAGACAGACAGAGAGACGCCTGGGCAGACTGGCAGAGGAACGCATGGAGAAACAGACAGATGGGGGAACGCATTGACAGACAGAGGGATGCATGGACAGACAGACAGACAGACAGACAGACAGACAGACAGACAGACAGACAGACAGAGGAACACAAGACAGACAGGTAGACGGGCGGACAGACAGACCGGCAGAGGAACGTATGGACAGATAGACAGACATACAGACAGAGGAACGCATAGACAGATAGACATATAGACCGAGGAACAAATGGACAGACTGATAGATAGCCAGACAGGCAGACGGGTGGACGGACGGAGAGACCGGTAGACAGGTAGACGGGCGGACAGACAGAAAGATAGAGCAACATGTGGACAGGTAGGCAGACATACAGACAGATAGACGGCTAGACAAACACACTTGATGACTGGATATAAAATTCCGGAAAACGTAGATAACATTTAGAGATAACCACTTGAGAGATTACCTAGATCAGGGGTGGCCAACCTTTTCAGCAGGCGGGCCAAATTTCAGAAATAATATTTCCTGCCGGGCCACGCACCTACTTTATTTTTGTTAAATTAAAGTAAACAAGCAAGCGTGCTACAGCTTCGACCACATCGTCGATTCCCACTCCGCGGGCCGCAACATGACTACCGGCGGGCCACCCCCCCCCCCCCCCCGACCTAGGTTGATACGCGGGAAAGTCAATAAGTAAGTCACAAATAGCTGTAGAAAAATAACTAAATATGATAACAACTTGAAACAAGTTTATTTTTATACATACATCGTCCATTTATTTCTCAACATAATTTCAACCAACATTGATGCACTTATCCCATCGTTTTATCAGTCTTCCAAAACTGACTGCATAGAACTGCGTGCTCTGTTTTTTAAACCATGTTTTAACTTCACATTCAACTTCGGCGTCATTCACGAAATGTCTCCCGCCAAAAGGAGGGGGTGGGGGGTTCAGTGGACCAAAAAGGTTGAAATGGCTAGGGGCTAAGTCGGAGCTGTAAGGTGTATGTTCCAGAATATCCCACCTTAGTTGGTTAATTTTCTCCTGAGGTAATCGAGTCATATGTGGTCTGGCATTGTCATGAAGAAGCAAGACTCCTCTAGTCAGCAGTCATGGACATTTTCTTCGAATTCCATCATGAAGAATCGACAGAACTTCAAAGTACGATTCAGAATTCACATTGTCACCTTACTTCTTGAAATTGATTTAAAGCACTCCTTGACAATTCCACAACACTGTCAGATTAACCTTCCCTGCTGATCGCATAACCTTGAATTTTTTGGATACAAGACGAAGAAGAATGTTTCCATTGCATTGAAGCACGCTTTGATTCGGGCTGGTTGTGATGAACCCATGATTCGTCCTCAGTAGCAATCATGTTCAGCATGTCTTCTCTTTCCTCTTCGTATCGACAGAGATGATGCAAGGACAGACCAAATCGATTCATTTTGTGTTCCTCCTTCAATTGTCAGGGTACCCACCTTGAGCACACATTCTTAAATTTCAATCGATCATGCATTATGCTGTATGCTGAACCATGTAAGCACCATATTTCAGATGCTACAGAGTCTATCGTTACTCACCTGTCACCTCTAATCATCTCCTCCATCCGCTGCACGGATGCTTCTGTTGCAATCTCAACAGGACGACCAGATCGGAATTCATCAACAATTTTAGAGCGTCCTTGAGAAAATTTTCTGCCCAGATATGCACCGCTTTACGGGGAAAACATTTATCAGCATAAACAGGAAACATTTCCTTATGAATGTCTTTGCAGGCAGTTCTTTTACCCCCCCCCCCCCCAAAAAACAAAACGCACAACAGCACGTTGCTCTTTGGTTGTACACTCCGTAAGTACAGTCACCATTTTGTTTATGTGCTGCACATGCACATGAGACACTTAGCGCCACCTGACCAACGGGAATATAAAGTTCGATGTTGCTGTCACCTAATGACACCTGTAGAAAACACCAACTACATTTACCTGCCATCTTACAGAACTGTGTGAGTTATTGACTCGTCCTCGTATAACCACTGTGAGATGTATTTTTTTAAATGTTGCATATCCCTTACAGGACGATGCAGTCAACACCAGCATTTTTCAGCTGCTGTAGATGTAGTAGGCAAGATTACTCTCAGTATTTTGCCATTGCTTTCTGAGCGACCGGCTCACATAGCCCTCAGTTACCGACGCGGCGAGAACCGCTACCAATTCTCGCGCACATCACGTCACTCACGATAGTATACGGATTACGGAGAAAGACGCAAATCCTAGGCCAGGGAGACCGGCTGTGAGATTACCTACATAGATATAACAATTGGGAGATTACCTAGATAGATGTAATCACTGAGTGATTACCTAGATAGGTATAACCACTTGAGAGATTGATTACCTAGATAGATATAACCACTGAGAAATCTTAAATAGATTGTGATCTTTCAAGATCTATAAACTTGGCTACATCTCTTTGATGATTCTCTGCCCCAGAATCGATCATATTACATTTGTCAGATATCGTCAACCCTGTCCATCTTGACACACACATTTCTAAGATGTTAATGATCAAACTATTCATTATTTTTTCTGTTTCAATATTATCTCTGGTGCAAACATTCCACGTTGCTACTTTAATTATTGTAAATATGTTTGCACGTAGTCGTATGCTGACGGCCTGGAGTCACCTGGTGCACACTCCTTTCCTCAGCAGGCAAGGTCGCTCCCAAGAAGCATTCATTTGTGTCGTGTATTTTAAAATGTAAGAGCGGTGTGATCGGAGTAGAATTCCTATCATGGAAATATTCCGTGAGTGAATTAGTACTAGTTAGACCTAGCTAGTGGTCGACATGGCCGAATGGATAAGAGAGCTCGTGTCTTAAACACCAGGTGTGATGATGCCGGGGTAACGGGTTCAACCCCTACACCTACAGGTGGACTAAAATGTTGTCTTCTTGTCCTTGACTTTGGGACGTAAATTACAAGCATCTCTGAAGTCAAAATGGGTTCACCTGAAAGCGAGGGGCACTGATAGTATGTAAAGCTAATCCACACGCAACATTCAGTCCAGTGCTACTAGAAGAAGTGTGTGTTGACTACGCCTACATTCAATGCGAGCGAGCGCAACAAAATAAAATAAAAATATCTAGCCATAGCAGACGCGCTAGCGTAGTGGATAGGGAATTACGCTGGTAATGTCATGAGCACGCTGGGATAGGATTCAACGCCTGGACTTGTTGTCTGCGAAACTGAGGAACAGACTGGCCACCTATGACTACGTGCATTTAATCCTTTAAAATATGATGGTGGTATCGCGACATAGACCCATGGTAGGAAACTGCGTAGAAACAAATAAAATAATAATAAAATACCTAGCAGTACCAGTTTTGGTCTAATTTGCACGAGCAAGAAGTTTTGTTTTTCGCGTTCACCACAGAAACAGTATATTTATTAAGGTATATTCAAAGGACATTTAGCTGCCACTTGTCAATTATTATACAATTACAAGACGTCCCGCATTTTCGGGTCAGTTCCTGTTTATTTAGAGGCACTCATGTTTTTTTTTAAAATAAAATTATTCACTGTCCCGAAAAATGCTTTCCTGGCGCTCTTTTGTCCCGGTATTGCTTCTTGTTAAATGATACATGTAAAGAAATCTTAATTATTCCCGATTTTCAGTTGGTAGGTTTCTTTAATTGTATTATTAATAATGTTTGTCAACATCACTCCCCATTCAGATCCATAGATACTCCAATATCCACCTTGGCATCCCAGCCAGCGTATATACAGCGAACTGTTTAATTTGAAACCTTCCAAGTACTTCAGCGGCAACATTTTCTCTCCACTGTATTGAAGGTAGACCAGTATCATATGCAGCTTATGCAGAAGTGAATGGGGAAACATTAAGGTAGCAATTTAGAAACTATTAACCGAAACCACATAATTAAGTTTTCAATTACGTCTGATTTCTTTTCGTAATATTATTATTCTTATTATTAATTTCAGTAATGAAAGTATTAATTTGTGTAAAATGTTTGAATCTGCTAGTGTCTGAGAGAAATGTCTCGCTTTCTCATGGGATGGATGTTATGTATGTCGCTGCTATTAGTATTAGACCATGTTACTCGGACATTTCTTTTAGACTGAAGATGGAGAGTCAGTTGATTTCCACTATTAAATGTGTCCATTCAGTGGCAATCAATACTAATGTGGATGCCATAGTTCAACTTACGTCCTCTTGCCTACTGTTTCTGTTGTTTGGCCACCCTTGCTTATTTTTTCATGCCATGTACATATAATAGTTTCACATTTACTTCTTCATCGGTCTGACATTGCCAATGTTATAGTTTTCCCTATTTCACACTTACATTTCGCCGCAATATTACTATCCACGGTTGTCACGTACTTGTCCATTTCCTTCCCCTCTGTAAATATTCCAATTACATTCATTGTGTTTTAATTTCATATTAATTTTCTTATGTCTATGTTTGTTTTGTTGTTGAATTGGGTCGTTAAATCGAACAATACACGGTTGTGTTATGTTTTATTCTTACTTATTTCATTGATATCTACCTCAGTTATATCTATTATTTTTGCTGATTTCCGTCTGCATTTTCGTTACGTGGACGAAGACCCTAGTCTGGCGTGTATATATGTTTGTTTTTATTGTGTCTTCGTGATTTAAAATACATTTGTTTCACTATATATTGTTACATCCTGCTGTAATCAAAGTGTGCCATAATCGTCTTCTCAGTTATACAGCCATAACCGTCTTCTCAATTATACAATCTAGCAACCCTACAAGTGTAGGATAAACTAGCATCAGTAAATTGGCATCATGTACATTAGCGTTTCATCTATAATTTTGCGAGATGACAGATGAGTGTCAGAACTTTTACGACTACGTCGTTTGTAGTTAGCGCATCTCTGGAAGGTCACCTAACTGAGATAACCTCGGTGATATATGAATATCAGAAGTCGTGCACATGTTCTGTAACCTAGCAAGACGCTGCTGCCGTCTGTGCTGGCACAGGGTATCGCTGTTACTCAGAAGATACGTTAGCTTTCCACATGGCCTGTGATAGACATCACCACGTCAAGGACCGACATAAACTTCTCCATCACTGATGGCTTCGCGGGTTCTCCAGAGTTTCTAATATTCTTGTGAAGTACGCGTAAATAATGACGGCAGTGTAGTGACTAGAATGTTCGATGCCGACCCGGTGGTAATCGGTTCGAATCCGCATCAGGATAATTTTTTTTATTTTAAATTAATCTGGTCGACCCGCCTAAATAAAGGTACACGGATATGTCTTGGAAAATAAAGGTGGTCGGTGTGATACTATCCATACCACCCACCGAGTTATAAAAGGATCTGTAACTGGTCTATAAAATATGAATTTAATTCATGCCCCATAGGGTGATTAACAGAGTCCACTGCTGACTTTTCTTACTACCCTAAAACAGTGTTGTATAAATTATGATCATCATCGTTATCATGTGTCTTCTCCGCATTGGAGGTCTGTGATGCGTCCCTTACACTGTCCTGAGATTTAACGATACACGGAAGCAGTGTCTTCCAGTCCATCTCATGATATTACCAACCAACATGTAATTCTGTCTTCCTCTGAAGCGTTCTCTCTTAACTATTCGGTGTGTTGATGGTGAGGTAGGGGGTTCTTTTCCTAGACCGGTCATTCGGACTGAAACTCTGACTTCTAGTCCTTGACTTGTAGATGTATATTACAAGTACTTCAGAAGTTGGAGTGGGTTCACCTAATGATATGGAACACTGGAAATAAGAAAAGCTGGCCCACACACAATAATTAGTTCAGTATAAACTAAGCTCGAGTTTCAAATCGAGCGTACGAACGAAAGAAAAACAAAACAGATTGTTTAATTCTTCACATATAATAAAAGAAACATTGTTTACTGGAAGAATATTTAGTTATGCAAATCAATGTACTACATAATCTGGTATTAACATTTTATTTAACAACAACATAAGCTTCAATTTTTGGCAACCTAACTGTATATTAAAACATGAGTAGAACAACATGAAGAAGAAGCATGTTATGGTTATTGCTGTTGTTGTAGTAGTTGAATTGTTATTGTTGTTGTTGTTGTTGTTGTTGTTGTTGTTGTTGTTGTTGTTGTTGTTGTTGTTTGTGAATCTTCAAAGTGACTGAGTTATAATTAGTAAGTCCGATGCATTAGTCTTCAGTGGAAGGGCTTGCAAACATCGGAGTGATGTTGGTGGAGAGACTGTTCACTCCAGCTGATTACCAAAGTACCATCTGTACGGGGACTGTGTTGCAGTATTCTCCTTCTCCTATCGGAGTTAGGGACTCAGCGGGGTGTGCAAGACCAGTACTGGTCCTTTACGTCTGCGAAGTTGATGATCCATCGTATCATGTACAGACAGGCTGGGACCAGCCAGGGTTGGTGATGTTTCCTTCAAAGGTTTTAGATAATTTCATTGTCAATAGACTCCACCTGGTGGCAACGGATTGACGGGATGGAGAGAGAGAGAGAGAGAGAGAGAGAGAGAGAGAGAGAGAGAGATAGAGAGAGGAGTAGAGAGGAAGAGGGAGAGAGAGAGGAGGTAGAAAGAGAGAGAAGAGAAGACAGCGCTTACGATATTTATAAATTGTGAAGCGAAACGTTTAATTTAGATGAACAGAAGAAGCGAAAGTTACATTTAAAGTATTCTAATAACAAAAGGAGTTAGGATTTATGGTGTGTAGATAACTGTGGAAACAAAGAACAGCGGGAGTACATGTTCAGATTGTGTCGACACCAGTCTAAACTGCTGCTGCTGTTGACGATGACGATCATGATGATGATGATGATGATGATGATGATGATGATGATGATGATGATGATGATGATGATGATGATGATGATGACGATGATAACGATGATAACAATTAAGAATCTGTAAACAACTGTCCAACGGGAGCGTTAACGTAGTCGGTTGGGCAGTGAGCTGTTAATGTCATGAGAACGATCAATAAAGGTTCGATGTTTGGGCTCGTCGCCTACTAATTGAGGGAAAGAATGGCCACCTATTTCTCCATACCTTAAGGCCTACAAAATGTGATGGTTCTGTCACTTCACAGATCCACAGTAGGACACTGCTTGGGGACAAAATAAGAAACGATATTTCGCTGTACCATCTCCTGAAAACAACCAACCTTCCCAGTGTCCTCTTCTCGCAAACGAGTTCATTAGATAATCAATCAATCTACCGCGCTACACGTGATCAGAATGTGAAAGTAACAGAAACGAACGTGAGTTCATCAATAACCGCCGTTCACAGGTTGTTTACGCAAGTCAGAGCGCTCAAGCTGACGACCCTGTCGGTGGCTTCGTATCGAAATTAGTCTTCATTTAACGTTCCATGGTTGATTGCTTCTGATCAGTGAAATGTGGGTATTAAATTCTGGAAAGTCTGGACAAGGCGTTTCCGTTCTCAGCTGTTATTTATCACTTTGTATAAGCGGGACATAGCATTGTGAGTGATCTGACGGTGTAGCAATGTCTGTAGCTTTCCTTTGTGATTTCAGAACGTTCTTGTTTATTAAGTCCAACATGAGACAGTATTGATTGTCACAGCTGGTAGCTGTCCTGTTATATGAGTATAGGAGATTAACTGCAGGTCTTACAGGACGTTGTAATAAACCCCTACATTTTATGCGGTTTGTGATTTCCTAGGCTTGTTTACGTTCCGTAGTCTGCCATTGATATCTGAACAAGCGACGCCCATACCATCAAAATTACCGCAAAGGAATCTATATTTATAAAACAAAGTGTATGTATGTAAATATGTATGTATATATGTATGTCCTTTATTTGTTCGCGAACGGCCCATCCGATTGAGATGAAATTTACTACACGCCTTCCTTTCATTCCAGAGCTGTCAACTGTCATAGTTTTTTTTTCTTCTTCCTCCTCCTCCCTCCTCCCCCTCCCAAAATACGTACGTAAATATATGATGATGATGATGAAAGAATCCCCGAACCAAAACGCTAGGGAAAGGGAAGAAAATGACGTGACTACACAGAATCGTCACACGGCAATCATCATCATCAAGTGCCGTGCCGGCTGGCGTAGGCGTTCATGGCTCTCCGTAGATCTCAGTCTTTGGTTTTTTTGGATCAACTCTGCTGCTGATATTCCTCCATGCCACGGCAATATCAATAACAATTCATCTTTTTATGTGTAAGGAAGTTATCTACAGTCGTGTAGAAGGGAAGAACTAGACGAGTATGAATTCGGAATGGCGAACTCTCTCCCCCTCTCTTCTCCTCCCT
>JACEFZ010025828.1:47500-55995 GCA_014155875.1 Cepaea nemoralis
GCAAGTAGTATCACATAATAAATCTCGCAAATACCGCAAGGCTCTATTCTTGGCCCTCTACTATTTGCCATATATATTAACGATCTACCTTTGCATCTTTCGTCGTCCTGCGATCTATTTGCAGACGACTGTACAGTGTACACAAACGCTGAAAACTGTTTTTACTTGAGTCGTCTTTACAACAAGAATTAAATAATGTAGTTAGGTGGAGCTATTCAAACCGTATGCAAATTAACATCACTAAAACAAAATCAATGTTATTAACAACCAGACAAAGACTTCAGACTCTAAGCTCACACACAAAACTTCAACTTCACATCGATAACATGCCAGTAGAAAGTGTAATTGAGCACAAAACATTAGGCCTAATCATTGATAGAAACCTAACCTTTAATTCCCACGTTCAAGTGCTCATTAAACAAACAGCGAAAAAAGTCTACCAACTCGCCAAAATTAAAAACTTCCTTGATGAGGACACAAGGAAACTATTCTATACTTCTCATATACAGACACACTTTGACTACTGCTCTACGATCTGGGACGGTTGTTCTAATTCAAACACCAAGCGACTTTACTCACTCCAGAAACGGGCCATGAGTCTAATTTATAGCAAACATTTAACTGACAATCCTAGCCTGTATAAACGCCTTCAGTTACTACCACTCCGTAAACGCCTGCTTTTCAATAAAGCTAAACTAATTCACAAAATCCTGCATCGGAATGCCCCAAATTACCTTTGGCCATTGTTTAAATATAATGCTAGACACAGTAAACGTTTAAATATATTACACATTCCGAAGCCTAGGATTGACTTATACAAAACAAGCTTAATGTACTCTGCAGCTCAGCTGTGGAACAATCTTCCACAAGAAATCAAAGACATCACCAATCCCTTTTCATATAATCGCAAATTATTCGAACACTATCTCAATATGGATTACCTTCCCCCTTAATAATAGAGATAATAATAATAATAACAAAACCCTAGTATAATAGCCAGTCCCCTTTTGGTAGGCCAGTATATTCCACATGGCTAACAACAAGTGTCAGACCATTATCTAATATTACTGTGTCGTGTATTTTTGATGTTCGCATTTTGCCCATGCCTTTATAATGCATATCGTTTATATTGTTGTTGTTCTCTGTTAGCCTTGAATGATGTGTGAATGAAATAATGTATGAAAGAGAGTGATAGAAGGGCAGAATGTTAGACGGGCCTGCGTGCCCAATTCTTAACCCTTTGAAAATAAAGTTTGTTCGTTCGTTCGTTCGTTCGTTCTATCTATCTATCTATGCCTATCTTACTGTATATCTTACTATCTATCTATCCATCTATCCACCCAACCACCCACCCACCCGTCCGTCCGTCAGTCCGTCCGTCCGTCCGTCCGTCCGTCCGTCCGTCCGTCCGTCTGTCTGTCTGTCTGTCTGTCTGTCTGTCTGTCTGTCTGTCTGTCTGTCTGTCTGTCTGTCTGTCTGTCTATGTCTATGTCTATCTTACTGTATGTCGGTCTTCCTCTCTATCATCTAGCGATAGCTTGTGTGTGCAGAGGCCTGAAAAAACGTAAAACAGAAAAGAGAGCAGCAACTCGTGTCCCTATCACAAGGACGTTAAGATTAAATAATAATACAACAAGCCACGATCTACAATCTCCATATAGGTTCTATTCTGCAACAGGAAAGTGTCAGTGAACAATACTGAACTGTCAACGGTTTTCGAGAATGCATTCCTTCCCCTTTAGTGAAAAAAAAAAAAAAAACAGGCTAAATACAATAAGAAGAAATGATGTTGCAGAAAGGGGGAATCTTCCCTTCCCTGAAAAAACAAATCGATATTCCAGACCGACAACCGCTGTCAAAGCCGTGACCCGCGGTGGTGCCGTCATGATTATATGTAATGGGACCTGAGAAGATAATCTTAACGGTGGTATGTGGGTGCCAGGCCTTGTTTTCACTCTGTGTTCTCATTCACCCTTCTCGTGTGATGTTCCGGTGGCCCCCGGGGAATATCCCATTTAGACACACAATTTCCCAGCCTCATGGAGTGAAATCGAATCTACGGTAGTTTCAGGGGACCAATCCAAAGTAAGTAAATGGGCCGCCAATCTCATTAGGAGAAAGATTGTGACTAAGAAATCATCACATTAGGGGCACTTAAAGTGTAATTCTCCACATTATAAGGAACATGAGAAATACCGAGTGTACAGTCCCATGCTGTCTCTGTTGCGAAGGGGTAACGGACGCAATTCATACTCCCGCACACTGCGTTCGAAACACAGCTGCTGGCGATTTGGCAGCAGACCGCCTTGTCCTGATTTTCATACAATGGTATGAGTGCTGGTCTTTCAGAAAGCAATGGCAAATTACTGAACGTAAACTTGTCCAGGAACCATAAACAACCACATAATTTTGGAGTTCATTACGACGTCCTGTAAGGGATATGCAAGTAACTTTTTGCAGGCTCTGTATCGAAGGGGTTAAGAATGCACTTCGTATCAATTCCAGGTATCAAATACAGCCATAAAATGCTGGAGTTGACTGTAAATAATACGACTAACTAACTTAACATTCCCATACATCTCGTGAGACTGATGCCCAGTTATTAACCGCTTTATGCCTACAACCGACGACTCTTTCACAATAGAGCTATCGTCACTATCACGTACCATGCATATAAGCGTGGGAGGTAACGGTTCGACATGATCACCAGCTTCAGATTAGTCTGAGTTCGTGTACCGATTGGGTCGCATGCCCATCCCATTCAGATATTCATAATATTGTCTTTCTCTTGCTCTCTTCCCAAGAAGTTTACCAGATGTACTAAGTCGTAAAGTTTATTTCTTCTCAAAACATGCCCAACAAATCTGGTATAATCTGATATAAGCTTAATTTATTTAATAAATGTACGATTCTAAATTGTATCATGTTGGGCTGTCTCATTTACCTTTCTGTCCGAGCTTTAGGTATAGCTACAGAAAATAAACAAACAAGGTGAACCGACTCTATACTACACAAACATAAACACAACTCAATATTGGAGACAGATTTTGCTCTAGATCAGAAACTGCAATCTTCAGCAATGGCAAGATTTATGTTCCTGACCATTACTCAGAGATGCAGCCTTATAAAATTGGTACCTAGTAATTTCCTAAATTGTCTTGGATAGATAGGTGGTGAACAACTAGCAATTCCAGCAAATCCTGTCGAGTTTCTAGAATATTCTTAAGTCCTAACACTTCACTGGCCAACGACAGGATATGCTCGTATTAATATTACTTTTTATGTTTCCAGAAGTGTATTTATGCCGGTTTGGTTTAACAAATAAATTCGTAATCCTGCATATCGCGTTTGAAACACATCTTCCATCCATGTTGAAAAAAACGCCAGTGGATCTCAGAAGTCCAAACAGTGTTACTACCCTCAGTGAGAGGGGAATGAGTTAATTGTGGGGGAAATATTGGCTCTAAGTTAAATTCTGCGTGTTTGCAACACTGGGGCACTTTAAAATCTAAACACTCGTTTTTCTAGTGAAACACGTTGTCTCTATAAGACACGGATGTTCGTGAATCTGGGAAATTGTTTGAGAATGTACATTGATCTTTCTATTGTCACACCCGTAGGATAGTCTCGGAAATGTGTCCAGTTGTGGTTTTTGGAAACAATTCATACCCGGGCCTCAGTAGCGCCATTATTGTGACACCATGAACGAACATTGAGCCGACAAGATTGAGCTGTTGTGAGAAGTGTGTACGCTTCGTCGCTGCCTCTTAGGCGGGGCCTAGATCTACTAGTTCTCGTAATTCCGCAGCCAGTTAACTTGTCTAGGCCATAATTAAAGATAAGGCGCAATTTCCTAACACTTTGTCGCATCGCTATATCATAAGACGTATTTTAAAATAATTCCACAGCCTTACGTGTCAGCTGTCTTAGCACCGATCCAATCCGGGACGCAGTATTGTGTGGCGGTCAACCTTGACCGAGAGTCTGTGGTGAAGGCCGTGACATTGGCGAACAATAATACCATTCTTGAAAGGCCCTAAGGAACAGAATGAAATTTATGGTGTTCGAAAAGTTATTAAGTACTTTTTATGAGTGGAAGAGGATCGTTGAGTCATATCATCTACCACGAGATTATACTAACTCCGAGCTATAATTCAACTACCACCATGCTGTGCTGTAGTTACACGTTACGGTTAAACGATCATCTGTGGGTGGTGTGACCGAGACCTTCTATGCTACTAACACGTATGTGTTCCTGATAGGAAGATACTGAACTAGGATAATTCTTCCAATCATATCCTTTGTTCTATAACTTGGTACATTCTAATACTGTGGGATAACACTCTTCACCCAAACATTATTTCTTCTCTACCGAACACTTGGGGATCAGGAAGGTCGGGAGCCTCTACCACATTCCCACACGCATTACTGTTGGAGGGATCAGAGTGTCGGAAGTGTCGTGATCGAAGTGTCGTGACCGCCAGACAGGAGGTTCTACATGCACTCACAACGCAGCAACAACAACCACCTACCCCTCTTTATATCTATGCCTTTCGGTCCCTCCGGATCCCTGGGAATAAGTACCAGAGAAAAAAGTACACTCTATCAGGACTAACCTTGTAAATATGGAGAGAGAACCTGTTCCAAGAGTATGTGAATTATACTCTTGGACGTTTTTCGATAATGTTGACTGTGTTAGTCGAGGATGTCTGAAACATACCTCACTCACATGGGAATTCTGCACGAGGACATTGAGCCTTGCATTCTGTCCAGAACATTTTTCAGTATATAAACTGAAAGGTGATGACCCCATTCAACCACTTCTGTCCAGTCTAAGCGTGAAAATGTCCTGTTGAACAGAGCTAAGATGTTGGCCTGCTCTAACAGAGCTGAAGGACCCCCAGACTTGGTGATAGGCTGTGTCCTGTAGCATAGACTAGGTTTGAGGCCAAGACATGGCCTATAGGCATTTGAACCGTTAAGGCCTCTAGAGTATTTACGCTTGTGGCTACAGTTTGCATTCGCATTTTCCTCATGTTGGACTGCTAGTGCATGGTTCCGTCGCCCTGCTACTGCATGAGTGCGTGGTGCGACACTGTGAGCTGTGAATGTCGTGTGGAATGCTTTTACAACTGTCCGCGGTTGTTTGTAGCGTCAAGTGTATGTTCAGAACGATGGCGACCAGCTGAATTGACTGGTTTGCCTTTTCTGTTCTCAGGTGCATTTTTCAAGAGACTCCTGGGTGTCGTCGCTGGAGCTACGGTGTTTGTGCTTTGTGCGACGCTTTCGTTGTGGAAAGACACCGAGCCACATGGGATAAAACCCGGGTCAATGAAGTCTTTCTGGTGATTGACGATTCCATCGACAATGAACTATATTTTTCGTGGAGGACTTTTGTGCTGGCATTCCGGCGGCGACATTATGCACAGTGTACCTCTGCGGCTATTGGCTTGCCGAGACTCCTGTCTTTTCCACTTTTTACATTGGGGCAGTGAGGAGGAGCATTTGTGGATATTCATTGGCACAGGAACGGAGCAAAATTGGGACGACCCGTTGCCGTGAAGTTGGAACCACGACTAACTAACTAACTAACTAACTAACTAACTAACTAACTAACTAACTAACTAAGTAACTAACTAACTAAGTAACTAACTAACTAACTAACTAGCTAACTACCTAACTACCTAACTAACTAACTAACTAACTAACTAACTAACTACTACTACTAACTAACTAACTAACCAACTAACCAACCAACTAACCATCCAACCAAACATCCATCCATCCATCCATTCATCCCTCCATCCATCCATCCATCCAACTAACTAATTAACTATAAACTAGGAACGATTTATGTCGATGGGTCACCTGCGTTGATTTTGGTTCCAGAATCCCCCTTTTTACGCCTAGATGGTGACTAAATGAACCAAATGAATTCTAAAAGTCAACCAAAAAGTTGAACTGACCCACGATTAAATGTTGATTCAAATAGGTCTACAAAGGGTGAGAAGCCACTGCGACCGGGACTTCCAAACCTTCCCTGAAAAGAGACCGTAGCCACCCACACTCCATTCAGGATCTTTGGGGAGGACAGCCATAACAGCCAGGTGATACTTAGCACATACATACTATCACATGGACTGGCACGGTCTTGTCATAAACCATCTCAAGACGTCCTGATGATGAGGAGTTCCAACCGAACTCCTCGACCGCATCTCTTGTTTTCGTTTCAGTTGTTTTCTTTTCCCTAGAGACAGGGTCTCCAATAAATTGTCTTTCTGGTTCGTAAATCAATATGACTTGTTAAGGTTCTTGTATATGATCAATAGTTACTTTAATGTGTAATCAACTTTCTGAGATTTCATAGTGGGCAGTAGAAATATCCAGAAAGGGAACAGAAGAACGTAAGTTACCCAAGATTATATATATATATATATATATATATATATATATATATATATATATATATATATATATGTGTGTGTGTGTGTGTGTGTGTGTGTGTGTGTGTGTGTGTGTGCGTGCGTGCGTGTGTGTGTGTGTGTGTAAATTGTTTAGTTTTGAAATTGTTATACATGTTTTGTTATTTATATTATACATTTTTCAAAATAAAATAAATCAGGAAGTAGTTGAAGAAACATTTGGGCTCCGCAAAAACAGCAGCACCAGAGAAGGAATAATTTGTTTGAGGAAGTTGATTGAAAATATATAAAGAAGTTCAGAATATATATATGTATGTGTGTGTGTGTGTGTGTGTGTGTGTGTGTGTGTGTGGGTGTGGGTGTGTGTGTGTGTGTTAGGTCTTAGTCAGATATGACTGAGCTACCGTATAACAGTAGACGGTACTACCTGCTTTCTGTTAGCGCCGAACGTTGGGCGGCGCTTACCAAACCCGACACCCCACATTGTGCCAGCGGCTTCAGGCGGAAGAGCGCAATTGGGAGGGTACAAGCTTTACCCTGGTACGAGGAAATGCAAGCTAAAGACAAAATGTCATAGCAGGGCAGACCAGGCCCTAAGCCTTGGTTGGCGGCTGGTCTAGGATCGAAGCTCCGACAGACGGACAGTTAGAGCATTGCTTTGCTGATCCGGCAGCTTCTGCAGCTTGTCTTGTTCCAGATGTAGAGGTGTTACCTTTCCTCTGGAGTGAATTAGGCAGGCCGAGAGAGGGATCATGCTGCATGGGCAACACATGATCTCTATATTTTAGCCCAGGCTTTGTGCTATGGAGAGGCAATAACTCCATCCCTGGTCTTAACTGGTCTCGGAATCAAAGCGAGAGGCAACTGTTACGGGTTATAAGTCCCTGTCAATTGGCGTAGACATGGGGCGCCACGCGTTGCCTCTGACGGTGGGAGACACCTACAGGTGTCACTGATCAGCTACCGCCCGCCTCAAGCTGGGCAGCCCCCGGCCAATTGGGTGCTGATCCGCCACAGCCTGCCTGCTTCAATGGGTGCTTGGGGCTAGGACAAAATCTGAATCGCAGGCTGTAAAACCAATGCACCAGGTACAAACAAAAATAAAAATAGAAACCTCAAGCTACGGCTTGCAACCTGGAACGTGAGAACCATGTGTCCAGGATTTTCCACTGACTTGACCAATATTGACGATGTGAGAAAAACGGCTGTGATTGATGCCGAACTCAATCGTCTTAACATTGATATTGCTGGCCTGCAGGAGACTCGCCTCGCTGAGGAAGGGTCACTCAGGGAAAACAATTACACCTTTTTTGGAAGGGTAGAGGGCAGGCAGAAAAAAGGCAACACGGTGTGGGCTTTGCAGTGAAGAATTCGCTACTGGGAATGATTGAAATTCCAGCAGGAGGAAATGAAAGACTATTATCCCTGCGCTTGGCAACCTCTTGTGGGGTGTGCCACCATTATTACTGCTTATGCACCGACACTCGATTCCTCTGATGATGTGAAGGATTCGTTCTATGAGGAGTTAGACTCTGTGATCAAGGCATTTCCAAAATCTGACTACATTTATATGCTCGGTGATTTCAATGCTCGTGTGGGCAAGGACTCGAGTTCATGGCCAGTGTGCCTTGGAAAATACAACATCGGTCGCATGAATGAAAATGGGCAAAGGCTGCTGGAGTATTGCACCAGTAATGACCTATGTATGTATTACAAACTCCTTTTTTAAAACAAAAGAGCTGCATAAGGTCACATGGAAACATCCAAGATCCGGCCATTGGCACCAGCTGGACTTCATCATCACACGGAGACAACATCTGAACCATATATCATTGACTCGAAGTTACCACAGTGCTGACTGATACGGATCATTCTTTGGTTGTTGCAAGGGTTAGACTTAGACCAAACAGAATCTACACAGCTAAACACAAATCTAGCCCCAGGATTAATATTATTAACACTCACGATCCTGAAAAGTGCTTTCAGTTTCAACAGCAACTTGAAGACCCTTTCACTGATACACCAGAAAATTGTACACTAATTGAAAAGTGGGGTTTTTTTAAATTAAAAGGA
>JACEFZ010025829.1:0-170000 GCA_014155875.1 Cepaea nemoralis
AAACAAAAATTCCTTGGGGGTGAGCCCGGGGGGTACCAGAGCGCTATGTATCGGCTCTGCAAGTATGGAAGCCTCCTTGGATGGCGGGGAATGCCCATGGTCTGCCCCTGCCTTCCCTTGAGGGCTGACCAGGATCTTTGGCTGTTCTATATGGACCAGCTGGGATGGAGGATAACACCACAACAGTGAGAGTCAAACGTCCTAAGAAACCCCCGGGAAGGTTAACCCGGTCAACAAATGCCCGCAGAAGTCGGATGTGTCGGCCTAGCGGCGCAAGAACGCAGCTCTGCTGTAAACAGGCACAACGCAATCACATCCGAAAAAAAACTCCGGATGAACGAAGAAGAAGAAGAAGAAGTGTCCTGGAGTGATGGTGTGACCTAGAAATTCCAGAGTCTAGTAACCAATCATGCACTTGGTTGGACGAGCAGTAAGCCCTGCTTCCTTGAGCCTATTAAACACTCTCTCCAAGGATTGCAAGTGGTCATCCCAGCTGTCACTGGAAATCAGAATATCATCCATGAAAGAGATGATGGACGGATCCTGTAAAGGATCAAGTAAAGTCCTCATCATGCGTGTAAACACACTAGGTGCATTGCTGAGTCCAAAGGGCATGACCTTGAATTTGTAGTGTCCACTGGGTGTACTGAAAGCCAACAGTGGTCGAATCTCCGGTTTGACTGGTATCTGATAGTACCCCCGACTCAGATCCACCTTTGAAAAGTACCGAGCCTTATGGAGCCTAGCGAATAACTGCGTTGGATTCGGCAAAGGTTCCACCTGAAATTGTGTGTGACTGTTCAGAAGTCGGTAGTCTATACACAACCGGTGTTCTCCACTTGGTTTCCGTAACAAAACTACCCCTGCATTGTATGGGGATGTGGATGGTGCAATCACGTCATCCTCCAGCAGTTTCTGTATTTCCTCCTCCAGGGCCTTTTCCTTAGAGAATGGCACTGGGTAAACCTTTTGACGAACAGGTTCCTGTGTGGTCAAAGTCATCTCGAACTCCACCAACCTCGTTCGTCCTGGTTTATCAGTCAGTATCTCCTTATGAGACTTGAGAACCTGGGTTATCTTTTAACTCTCCTGGGAGGTCAGATCAGGGTTCACCTTGCACATCCTATAGGTTTCCTGGTGTACCAAGGGGATATTCCCTGCCCTCGCTGGTTCCCACTTCCGTCTCCACTGCAACTGCCATTGCCATGAGGTGAGCTGCCTTGTCTCCGGGTCTCTCTTCGTATTTCCGCAAGAGATTGATATGGAAAATCTTCGACTTTCCCCGGATCCGGATCTGATAGTTGGTTCTGGATATCACCCTTTCCACGGGAAATGGTCCTTGCCAACCTATCTCCAGTTTGTTGTTTCCCGTAGGGAGTAGCAACAAGACTTTATCTCCCACCTCTAGAGATCTTTCTTTAGACCTACGGTTGTAGTAAGCCGCATGTCTTTTCCTGGCCTTTTTCAAGTTTTGATTTGCCAGAGTCCATCCCTTGTGGAGTTTTTCTTTCAGTTCCTCCACGTATTTATAGGATGAGATCACTTCTTCTGACGTCCCCTCTTCAGTCCAACTCCTCAACATGGCTTCCAACGGTCCTTTGATTGGACGACCAAACAGCAACGTAGCGGGTGGTAGTCCTGTTGAGCCATGAGGAACTTCCCGATAGGCAAAGAGGGCTGCTGGGATATATTCATCCCACCTATCAGGTTTTTCCTGCGCTAGTTTCCTGAGCATTGTCATCAACGTGCCGTTGAAACGCTCTACTTGTCCATTGGCTTGAGGGTGGTAAGGGCTGGTATGTATGTGGTTAGAGTGAAACACCCTAAATACCTCCTCCATGAGTTTTCCACAAAACTGAGACCCATTGTCCGTCAGAATTTGATCAGGGAAGCCTAATCTGGTAAAGGCCTCCATCAGTGCGTCCGCCACTCGTTTCGAGTCAATCGTGGTCAACGGTATGGCTTCACCCCACATTGTACAGCAATCCACCATTGTGAGTATATACATGTTCCTCTTCCTAGTCCTGGGAAGTGGACCCACGATATCGATGGCTACCCTCTCGAAAGGAGAGTTCATGATGGGCATCTCACCCAACACCACCGGTGCTGTCCAGTGTTTCGGTGCCACCCTCTGGCACTCAGGGCATGACTTCACATACCGACGCACATCATCTGTCATTCCCGGCCAATAGTAGTGGCAGGAAATCCGCTGCATGGTGGCGGCAATACCCATATGTCCACTAAAGGAGATGGTATGCCCCATATGAAGAATCTGGGACCGGTGAGCTTTCGGGACGACCAACTGACCGTATAGGTTGTCTCCCCTTCCTGCTCTCCTGTAGAGTATCCTATTCTTCATGTAGTACTGACCCCGTCCTGGTGGATCAGCACTTTTCTGCAGCTTTTTGTAGCAAGGACGTAAAGTAGCATCCTCACTCTGGGCAGTTCGTAGCTCCCCCGGCATTGGGTTAGTCACAATTGCTTCTGCCTCTTCCGTTCTGGTCTGAGAGCGAGTCTGTATTGCTCCCATATGGATTGGCTCCCTGGGCATTCCCAGAAAGACATACCGGCAACCAAGGATTACTGGAAAAATGGGATCGGTCAATACAGCGGCCTTGATGGTGCCGATGACATACCTTGACCGAATCTCCACATTAGCAATGGGCAACTTCATGGCCACAGCACTCTTCTGTGCAGGCTGTATCTCCATGGTCTCACCTGTGAATTGTTCTGGATGTACCAGATCCGCAGAAATCACGGCCTCCCCGTCCAGTCCTGTGTCGTACAAACACTCAACTTGACGACCGTTAACCTCTACCAATTCCACTACAGGTGGTTTTCCCTGGTCTGGAGTCTCTTCCTCGGCCTCGACCTGTTCGGTGGGCTCCACCTTAGGTTTCCCGGGGCACACGACGAATTGAGTGTCTCCTGACTTTCCCTGCAGTCAATAGCATTGTGCGTATTCGACTTGCATTGGTTGCACCATTTCCCTGTCCTAGATTTTCTAGTGCCGGACTTGAGTGAGCTCTCCTGGTGGCGAGCTTCCTTGTTGACCTTGGCATTTTCCGTGACAACCTCCTTGGAAGTCACTTGACATGCTGCGAAGTGAGGGTTCTTAGCCTTCGATTTGCAGTCCCTCGTATTGTGAGAGGGTGACTTACAAATTGAACACCACTTCTCCGACCACGGTCGTTTTGGTGTAGAGCTTGAAGTGCTCTTGCTTCCCTCCTTCTTCTTCTCTGAACTATCCTCTGATTTTTGCACATAAGGTTCCCACTTTTTGGTTCCTGAGTTTTTGGCTTTCTTCTTGTCATGTTTCTCCTGACTTTTGGTGTTAGTGGAAAGGTTTTCCCCTGCCTCCCCATGTACCTCGACGAACCGTTCTGCTAATTTAGTCACGAGGTCAATACGTTCCGCTCCTTGTTCTCCCAGGAACGTCCTGAGAGGTTTAGACATTTGCTTCTTCAGCTGGTCGACCACCATGAGCTCTTCCAGACTCTCATAGTCATGTGCGAACCCAGCCAAATCCATCCACTTATGGAGATAGGATTTTAGACGCAAACTGTAGGCGGCAAACAACTCCCCCGGTTCTCGTTTCGCTGCTCGAAATTTTTTCCGGTAGGTATGTGACGTAACCTCGAATCGTTTCAGCAGAGCCGTCTTCAATTCGTCATAATTGTTCTCATGTCCTGGTGGCAGGCGAGAATAAACCTCGTAGCCGGTCCCGCGTAATCCCTGGGATAGCTTGAGATTTCATTTGTTACGCTCCAGACCCATAGCCAAGGACATGGCCTCGAAGCGTTGAAGGTACTGGTCAATCTTCTCTTTGTCCTCCTCGTAGACCGCTAGAGGAAACTTCATAGCATGGTAACCATGTCCACCTGCTGGGGTTGAGCCTGGGATGGAGGAACCTCCAACTGCTCCCTCAGTTTCTCCATTAGATTGCCTCTTCAACTCGAGTTCCCTCATCCGGTACTCGTGCTCCCTTTTCTGAGCCTCCTGTTCACCTTCTAATTTCTTAGCAGCCTGTTCAGCTTCCAATTCCATCCTTCTAGTTGCTTGTTCAGCTTCTATCCTTCTCAATTCCAACTCGGCCTTTCGATCTTCCCTCTCTGCTTGACGATACTCTCTCTCCATTTCCTGTATGTAATCCGTTAGAGCAGAACTCGACAATCCCATTTCTTCCCCCTTTGCCCTTAGTTCTGCGGTGGTTAGTTTCGGAGTGGCCATTTCAGAGAGGTAAGCTAGCAGGTCGAGTACAATATAACTGCAAATTAATATACAGATATATGAACAAGTACTATAAATCTAGATATTACCACACACAGCACATTCACTCAGTGACAAGAGTAGAATCAGGACCACAGACCTATGCAGACGTGTGAAGTGTGAACAGGTAAGATATTTGTCCTAACCCCTATCCACATTCACTCTAGCTGGATTCTCCAATATGATATCTCCGTCTTATAACTAAGGATCCCGTGTCAAAAAACCCCGTTGTCAGCAGATCCCACTGTCAAAGGTTCCTGCTTACAGGAGATCTCGCTGTCCAAGGATCACGTTTACGAGAGATCCCGCTGTCCAAGGATCACGTTTACGAGAGATCCCACTGTCCAAAGATCCCGTTTATGAGAGATCCCGCTGTCCAAAGATCCCGTTTACGAGCTCCCATTAATGTCGTGTCTTCCTTTAAAGTGTCGTCCCTGGAGTTAGGGGAGTCAACACCCACATTATAATTTTTTTTCCCCTATCAATATCCTGGAGAATCCACCAGCTTCCGTCCAACACACTCCATCAGCCCATGGACACCTTTTCCTATCACTCTCTCACTGTCGTACTATGCCCCCTCTCATTCTTCCCCAACGCAACATATTCAACAACTCTTGCTTCTAAAAATTAATAAAGATTAATTTATTAAAAGAAAAGTGTAATGTACGTGAGACGTGTATGCGAAGAAAATGTGTGATGTGTTCTATAAAGTGTGTAGGATCGGACTCTCAGATAATAGCATAGTCAGTTCATCCTTGCAAGGACACACCACAGCACGTTAAGTCAGAACAAGTCCATCTCACCCGGTACTGTATCTCTCCTGCCGGACACCGACTGTCATCTGTAGCTACCTGGTAATCCATCTTCCTGATCATCCGAAATAGATACTGTTTGTAAATTACAGCTGATCATGGACCGGTTGCCCACTACGCACAAGTTCCTATCGGTCCTAAAAATTGTACGAATCCGTTGTTGTGTGTACTTAGGTATCACTGTTATTGTTAATATACTTGATCCTAACTATTGTCTATCTAGTTTCCAGTATCATGTCTTTTGTACTATTTCACTAGAATATATCACACCATGTGACTATTATATTTTAATGTTCTTGTTTAGTTACCAATGTTCTTATGCTGTGTGATGCATCAACAATCCTCACCCATCTTAGGTGAACCTTAACACGCAGGAATCGTCCTATTGGTTGGCTCTTCTGAGCCATGTTATGGTGAACCCTCCTGATTATGAGTCCAGCGTAAACATAATACCATCTTTCTTCTCGGACGTTATTCCTTTTTCGTAAGAAACATTTGAGTGTCCAACTGGTGTTATGTCTAATTGAAGTTGCACTTCATCAAAACCAGTGTTGAACTTCCTCGTAACTGGTAAGGAACCTGTGAGAAAAACAACACATCTGGTGATAGTACTAGTCACTGATCCTACCGGCTGAGTGTAAGCCTATTGCCTTGCTCAGTTATTTTACAGCTAACTAAACTCTGTCATAGAGCATATTAGCTCCTCACCTACGTCCGAATCAGGCTATGACAAGGAAAGACCAATAACAGAGCGCAAACTTTCAGTGGGCAACCCACTGAAAGATCCCTCCCCATTGAGCACTTTCCCCATCTCCCAACCCATCTTAAATCTCTCCAATTATCACCCCGCTATCCTATTCATCCTAGCAGAGCCAATTATCACTTCACTACTCTAACTAGTTTTCAACTAACAGTGCTAATCATCACACTCTAGTTTTAACAAGACGACTGCCTATATTAATTAGGACTAATTAGACTATATAACTACCTTATGCAAACTATCCTCATTCCCGAATGGCTGCTACACTTTGCCATAACGACACATGCTAGTTAATTTTAAATTAATCTAACACTGTAGAGCTCTCCCACAAACACGTCCATCCTAATCCACGGTTTTGGTCAACACTGTTTCTCCCAATCATGGTTTATGGCAAAACCTAAAATTGGTCACGTGACGGTATTCTTTATGTCCACACAGGTGTTATTTTGGGCAGATCATCCCTTGTCAAGAATCTATCTTCCCTGGCTCAATCAATGTCAGAGTTGTCATCACTTGTTTTGACTCCCACAACAAGCTAGCGAGTTCCTGTGTGCTCCCAACAACGGGTTTCCACAACAAACCGCCAATATTCTGTCGAGTGGTGACAACCCTTGCCGCCATTTCGCTTGATGTTCAGAACTCTAAATGACAGACGGACTGTTTTTCTCCCGAGCTGGCCACTTCCGCTTAAATCCAACCTGTTTATGAACTGTCAAAGCGATGTATGGACTCATCTCACTCACTTCCCCTACACATCTGCAGCTGTTATTTTTGCCCGACCCGGGATGGTCTGATATCTGATTGTAACTAGGATCTGACGGGTTCTATCTGTATTATCATTATCTGATTAACTCATGGCGATCTCGTGACATAGGCCCCCTCTTAAGAGAGTAGTCCATCTCACTCTTCTCCACCATGAGTTCAATCCAGATGATTCATTCTTCTTCTTCAGGAAGCTGGGTGTCTTGACAAGAAGTCCGCTCCAACATTTTCCTTTCCAGGAATGTACTCCACTGTGAAATTATAAGGTTGAAGTAGCAACGACCACCGCATCAAACGGGCGTTGAGCTTCTGAGAAGTAGCCAGGAACATCAGGGGCTGATGATCCGACTGGACTCGAAACTTAACTCCATACAAATATGGCTGGAATTTTTGCACTGCCCATACAAGAGACAGGCACTCTCTCTCTCGACGGTCGAATAATTCCTCTCAGCCTGGAGTAGTTTCTTGCTTGCGTATGCCACAGGTTTCAAAACCGAAGCATCGTCTTTTCCTTCCTGTAACAAGGCTGCCCCAATCCCAATCGCACTCGCATCCGTTCTCAACACAAATGGTTTGGAAAGGTCAGGGAGCTGTAATACAGGTTTGCTGACCAAGGCCTCCTTTAACTGGCTATAGGCAGTCTCACATTCTGGTGTCCAAATGATTTGGTCCGGGAATCCCTTTTTCAAGGTTTCCGTCAATGGAGCTCCCAGTTCAGTGAAATGTGGGATAAATTTGTGGTAGAACCCACACAACGAGAGAAAAGATCGCACATCCTTCTTCGTTTTTGGCCTTGGTGCATTTCTGATTTTCTCCAGGTTCTTCTCTTCTGGGACAATGTGTCCTGGAGTGATGGTGTGACCTAGAAATTCCAGAGTCTGGTAACCAATCATGCACTTGGTTGGACGAGCAGTAAGCCCTGCTTCCTTGAGTCTATTAAACACTCTCTCCAAGGATTGCAAGTGGTCATCCAAGCTGTCACTGGAAATCAGAATATCATCCATGAATGAGATGATGGACGGATCCTGTAAAGGATCAAGTAAAGTCCTCATCATGCGTGTAAACACACTAGGTGCATTGCTGAGTCCAAAGGGCATGACCTTGAATTCGTAGTGTCCACTGGGTGTACTGAAAGCCAACAGTGGTCGAATCTCCGGTTTGACTGGTATCTGATAGTACCCCCGACTCAGATCCACCTTTGAAAAGTACCGAGCCTTATGGAGCCTAGCGAATAACTGCGTTGGATTCGGCAAAGGTTCCACCTGAAATTGTGTGTGACTGTTCAGAAGTCGGTAGTCTATACACAACCGGTGTTCTCCACTTGGTTTCCGTAACAAAACTACCCCTGCATTGTATGGGGATGTGGATGGTGCAATCACGTCATCCTCCAGCAGTTTCTGTATTTCCTCCTCCAGGGCCTTTTCTTTAGAGAATGGCACTGGGTAAACCTTTTGACGAACAGGTTCCTGCGTGGTCAAAGTCATCTCGAACTCCACCAACCTCGTTCGTCCTGGTTTATCAGTCAGTATCCCCTTATGAGACTTGAGAACCTGGGTTATCTTTTCCCTCTCCTGGGAGGTCAGATCAGGGTTCACCTGCACATCCTTGTAGGTTTCCTGGTGTACCAGGGGATATTCCCTGCCCTCGCTGGTTCCCACTTCCGTCTCCACTGCAACTGCCATTGCCATGAGGTGAGCTGCCTTGTCTCCGGGTCTCTCTTCGTATTTCCGCAAGAGATTGATATGGAAAATCTTCGACTTTCCCCGGATCCGGATCTGATAGTTGGTTCTGGATATCACCCTTTCCACGGGAAATGGTCCTTGCCAACCTATCTCCAGTTTGTTGTTTCCCGTTAGGGAGTAGCAACAAGACTTTATCTCCCACCTCTAGAGATCTTTCTTTAGACCTACGGTTGTAGTAAGCCGCATGTCTTTTCCTGGCCTTTTTCAAGTTTTAATTTGCCAGAGTCCATCCCTTGTGGAGTGTTTCTTTCAGTTCCTCCACGTATTTATAGGATGAGATCACTTCTTCTGACGTCCCCTCTTCAGTCCAACTCCTCAACATGGCTTCCAACGGTCCTTTGATTGGACGACCAAACAGCAACGTAGCGGGTGGTAGTCCTGTTGAGCCATGAGGAACTTCCCGATAGGCAAAAAGGGTTGCTGGGATATATTCATCCCACCTATCAGGTTTTTCCTGCGCTAGTTTCCTGAGCATTGTCATCAACGTGCCGTTGAAACGCTCTACTTGTCCATTGGCTTGAGGGTGGTAAGGGCTGGTATGTATGTGGTTAGAGTGAAACACCCTAAATACCTCCTCCATGAGTTTTCCACAAAACTGAGACCCATTGTCCGTCAGAATTTGATCAGGGAAGCCTAATCTGGTAAAGGCCTCCATCAGTGCGTCCGCCACTCGTTTCGAGTCAATCGTGGTCAACGGTATGGCCTCACCCCACATTGTACAGCAATCCACCATTGTGAGTATATACATGTTCCTCTTCCTAGTCCTGGGAAGTGGACCCACGATATCGATGGCTACCCTCTCGAAAGGAGAGTTCATGATGGGCATCTCACCCAACACCACCGGTGCTGTCCAGTGTTTCGGTGCCACCCTCTGGCACTCAGGGCATGACTTCACATACCGACGCACATCCTCTGTCATTCCCGGCCAATAGTAGTGGCAGGAAATCCGCTGCATGGTGGCGGCAATACCCATATGTCCACTAAAGGAGATGGTATGCCCCATATGAAGAATCTGGGACCGGTGAGCTTTCGGGACGACCAACTGACCGTATAGGTTGTCTCCCCTTCCTGCTCTCCTGTAGAGTATCCTATTCTTCATGTAGTACTGACCCCGTCCTGGTGGATCAGCACTTTTCTGCAGCTTTTTGTAGCAAGGACGTAAAGTAGCATCCTCACTCTGGGCAGTTCGTAGCTCCCCCGGCATTGGGTTAGTCACAATTGCTTCTGCCTCTTCCGTTCTCGTCTGAGAGCGAGTCTGTATTGCTCCCATATGGATTGGCTCCCTGGGCATTCCCAGAAAGACATACCGGCAACCGAGGATTACTGGAAAAATGGGATCGGTCAATACAGCGGCCTTGATGGTGCCGATGACATACCTTGACCGAATCTCCACATTAGCAATGGGCAACTTCATGGCCACAGCACTCTTCTGTGCAGGCTGTATCTCCATGGTCTCACCTGTGAATTGTTCTGGATGTACCAGATCCGCAGAAATCACGGCCTCCCCGTCCAGTCCTGTGTCGTACAAACACTCCACTTGACGACCGTTAACCTCTACCAATTCCACTACAGGTGGTTTTTCCTGGTCTGGAGTCTCTTCCTCGGCCTCGACCTGTTCGGTGGGCTCCACCTTAGGTTTCCCGGGGCACACGACGAATTGAGTGTCTCCTGACTTTTCCCTGCAGTCAATAGCATTGTGCGTATTCGACCTGCAGTGGTTGCACCATTTCCCTGTCCTAGATTTTCTAGTGCCGGACTTGAGTGAGCTCTCCTGGTGGCGAGCTTCCTTGTTGACCTTGGCATTTTCCGTGACAACCTCCTTGGAAGTCACTTGACATGCTGCGAAGTGAGGGTTCTTAGCCTTCGATTTGCAGTCCCTCGTATTGTGAGAGGGTGACTTACAAATTGAACACCACTTCTCCGACCACGGTCGTTTTGGTGTAGAGCTTGAAGTGCTCTTGCTTCCCTCCTTCTTCTTCTCTGAACTATCCTCTGAATTTTGCACATAAGGTTCCCACTTTTTGGTTCCTGAATGTTTTGCTTTCTTCTTGTCATGTTTCTCCTGACTTTTGGTGTTAGTGGAAAGGTTTTCCCCTGCCTCCCCATGTACCTCGACGAACCGTTCTGCTAATTTAGTCACGAGGTCAATACGTTCCGCTCCTTGTTCTCCCAGGAACGTCCTCCCAGAGAATTTGTGCAGCTAAGGTTATACTATAGCAGCAATGGACGTGGAGAAAACAGTGTTGTTCATACCCTATCAACAACTGATTATCTCAGTAACTGAGTATGTTTTGGGACTGCTCACAGTCGCAAAGAGAGAGTGAGTTGCATATCCTTTACAGGACTTGGCCGTCAATCCCAGTGTCCCACCCCCACCCCCCTTTCTTTTCTGCTTTTAACTTCTTGGCAAGTTTACGTTCAGTAAAACTTTTTGAACGGCTGGCACTCATACCTTAGTATGGGAACCAATGCAAGGCGGTCGGCTGCCAAATCGCCAGCAGCTGTGTTTCGAACGCAGTATGCGAATTACATTTGTAACCCCTTCGCCACCAAGCCGGTGTCAAAAATCAGCTTGTAAAATTACAGCGCATACACAATGAAGCTACGCGAGGGATCCTGGGATGCACAAGGGATACGATGGCAGTGTGTACAAGATACATCATAGCTTTGCCAACGATTTCGGACAGGCTCAAGTTGCACCAGGAGTAGATGTCAATTGGGGGTTTGGGGCCAAAAGGTCGGTGGCACCACAGAAGCGCCAAAAGAAAGCCCCCCCCCTAGGGACCCAACCCCCCGGGGGCCCCACCCCCAGGGCCAGGGGCGCCCGACCGGGCCGTCCTGTGTATCCCGGAGCGCACTCGGGCGACCGAGCCATCGATTTAGAGTGTATCATCTACAGACATACCAAGATGCGCACCGCGAAGAACAGTTGTAACTATAGCGTAATTTTCGGCAGGGCAACCCCGAGTGCGGGCAACCATATTTTGTTATAGGGGGTAACTATAGCGCAAAAAAAAAATCGCCGGGGCAACCCCGAGTGCGGGCAACCATATTTTGTTATAGGGGGTGACTATACTGTGTTACATAATTAGAGCCTTACCAACCAGCTATATCACGATGGGCACCGCTAAGCGAATACGCACGGGAGCACTCGGCGAGCGGGCACGCTCTCTCACCGCGCACCACCAACACAAATTGCAACAGCCAGGACCCCCTCCCAGAAATATTAGGGGGCGCCGGGCAGCGCGTCGAGTTAGAGGTTGACTTATTGGGCACATACAGATGGAGACCTATGGATGTGAGTGGTCGAAGCTCGACACAGAACTTCACTGCGGCCGCCCAGCCATCGACCTTTATTGTTCTTGGCACGATGAAAAGGCAAAGCGGGGCGAGGTGATAGAAGAGTGTATATTCTGTGAGAGGGGTGTTAGGAAACCATATGAGATGTGTGAGCGTTGCACGTTAGACGCGCTTCATAAGATGTTTCTGAAGTTTGAAAAGACGACCGGCATCAAGCTGGTACTCTATAAAGGGATGAAGCTAAGTCCTTAATATGAACCAGAGGGGCCGCCCACCATACCAACGATAAATAGGTGTATAATGGGGCACATACATCCACACACGCACACATACGCACGCATACACACACATACGCACGCATACACACACGCCCCGATAATCAAATATGCGCGCCAGACAACGCCACTTCCGGCTAAAATGATCACGCTAGAAGTACCGTGATCAAAACATAGAAGCGTGATCAATTTGTCTTTGCGTGACGAGTTTTATGAACGCGTGCTGCGCCGTGATTTTTGTTCTCGCAAAAAAAAAATCCCACGCGTACCGCCCGGTGATTTTTGTTCTCGTGAAAAAAATCCCACACGCAAGCGCCAGAGACGACACTTGATTGAGTCAGCTGAAAACATATTTCATGGTGGGTGTGTAATGAGCGTTTTTTTTTTTTTTTGGGGGGTTAGAATAACACTTGAGATGTTAAGTGTAGTGGGCATTAGTGGCATCCGCCGCTCTTAGTATTCTTTCATATTGATTACTTCCATATAAAGTTTTACCAAACAGAATTACACCACATGCGCAATAAACTTGATACATGTTGTTGCGGTGATTAGCCTTCATCAACAAACAAAACACAACATATAGAACAGGAGATCTCTTCATTCACATGTGACAATAGGATGAGAAAAAATGGAAAAGCAATGAATGGAAAAAATGTTCATACATACCTTCGAATTTTATATTGTTTATCTGAGGAGTATATCCTTCCGCGCATTACTGAAATCCAGTGGCGGATCATTCAGTGGAGTAGGGGGTGGTTCCAAACTGTCCTGATCGCATATACAGGTTATTTCGATCCTATAGCTTTGACGAATTCTGCCCGTGCCTGGTCCCGCCTTTTCAGAATGAGAGACTTTTTTGTCTCTTCGTCTAGATCCGCCGGCGCCTTGTTCCGAATATCTTTTTTCAACTGGTGAAATTTATTTTCTTCAGCTGTAATTATTTTATACTCCACGTCTGTACTTCTCCCATCATCCAAAGCCTTTGAAACAAGGTCGGCTATACTAGAAAGATTAGCCGTCGCCAGAGTGCAAATTTCATCATGCTTCTTAGCTTTTGATGTTAGTTTGCGGGACGCTAGCTTGCTCCCAGCGGACATAATTCCACAAGCTAGGGCAGCTATCTCGAGCCCGATAACTATAGGGGCAGCGATAATGGTGGTAAGAAGCCCAACACCCCCCACCCCCATACCAAGGCTAGCCGCCAGCATCGCGCTGTCCACAGCGTCTAATGCATTAACAGCACGCCGATATTTTTTATACTGGACGAACACTGGTTATCGCGTCCTGCCTGATGGACATGATGGTGTATATGACCCAAAGCGCCATTCATTCACACAACAAACCACAAATGACATACTACACATAGATTATATCTCGCAAGACGATATTCACGCTGATTCTGGCTGGCAGGCTTTCATTCTTAACAAGTCACAGGGCTTCACACGCCCCGGTGTTGAGCGAATAAATGACAGCATTCGAACCTATGTGTGGGCCATCTTAGGGGCCCAGGCTCAGACTAGAACACGAATTCTGGGAGCCGGAACAGCGTTTGATGCCCAGAAGCAATTCCTGGTATTAGTAGAAGACGCCGTCTCTGCGCCCGTCGATCTCGCGGCGGCCATCAAAAGATATCAGGATGTGCTACAAAACGCGAGCTCAGAAGTTAATTATGTCTTTGGAACGGGGTTGTATATGGCCCCAGCGACATGCTGCTTCGCATTGGCCAGATAGCTGGATATAACAACATGATCGTCATCGCAGAGCCAGGCCTAAAGCGTGACCTGAATACAACCATTAATGCCCATAAGCTGCCCACCATTGCACAGCCGACGGTAGAGCTGCCCAGCATTGCTCAGCCAGCGCAGCCGACCACTAGCATAGCTGATAAGGCAGCTGGGCTGAAGCATCAAAACGAAAAGATAGCACTCATTGCTGGGGGTGTCGCAGTCGGTCTAGTGGCCCTATGGTTTGTTCACCGCAATTAGCCGCTCTCTGATAGCCAGCAGCAGCAAGCCACCGAGTGCAACCACTAATGCCCAGAGATTTCCAGCCAGCCATCCCACACCCTTACTCAAGAAGTTAAGAAGCCAGGAGATAATGTCGCCTATGATTCCTGGGAGTGCCTCCGCAGCCTTACCAGCTAGCCTGGCTAGAAGGCTCGCTAGGTCTTTCAGTTTCTGCCGAATCCATTCCTTAGCCCCAGGGCCAGGTGGTGGGATGGGTGGTGGGCCAGGTGGTGGGATAGGACCACCACCACCACCAGTAATGGCTAGGGTGATAGTGGAAATTAAGAGGCCGATCGCTGTGAGAATGCTCGCTATGGTGATACCCTGCTCTCGGAACAGAGTCCGCAGCCTCTCACGCAGTGTGGTGTCTTCATTGACCACCCGATGAATGGTTTCACGGATCCGGCTGAACTGGGTGCGCAAGTCTTCGTGTAACTCAGCGACTTCTATTAAAAGCCTCTTCTTAGCTTCTTCAATATCGGCAATCTTTTGCTCTTGAAAGTCCCTGCTCTCCTCATTGGGTGCTATCAACATTTTCCGCCGCCGTATGGCGATCTCTTTTTCTTGCTAGTCGAGAATAACGAGGTAGTTTATGAGCTTACCTTGAATCGTCGTCACCGCTTTGTCAAGCGCCATGAGCCCCCGGAGTTCTCTCACTGGGGGTAGGCCTTTTCCCCCCCCCCCCCCCCCCCCCCCCCCCCCCCCCCAGGTACTGGTCTACTTGTGAGGTTTCTAAAACATGCTGCACTTCTGGACTTGACATGGCCCGTTCTAAGATATTGCCAATATTTGAAGCTATTTGTGGGACATCCTGAATATCTGCTATACCTAGAGCAGCTTCTTCCTCAGCCAGATCACTATCAGTCTGCTTAAGGATGGTGACAGCCTTTGGCGGTATTTTTCTCCCAAACCACAATGCCTCTCTGGTACTCGCTCTGAGGCCACTCAAAGCTAAAGGCATACCATCCAACTTTGTAATCCTTTCGCGCCCAACATAGAGCGCATTCTCGCTACCCAACCTAATTTTTGTATAATCTTTGCCTGTTATAGGTGTGATACCCCACAGCTCCTTCACCCTTCTAAAATAGTCATCAATGGCGCTGTTTTCTAGCTCCACTTGTAAGTTGCGCTCCCCCTGTGACGTCTCCCCCTGTGACGTCTCTCCCTGAGACGGCCACTCGGTATTAACAATGCGGGGATTATCGACATCAAAATCGTCGTCGATGAAGCCTGTCTCTTCTTCCTCACCCGTTTCAGGCCTCCCCTCTTCACCACCAAAATCAGTCAGCTCAACTCTATCCATATTAGATATTGCTACAAAGCAATAAACAACTAGCCATGTCTTCAAGTGCATATGGTCGTAAGCTTAACCCTTACCGCCGTCTCCGGGAGCCGCTCGGTGTGAAAGGATTGCGGCAAACGATAATCGTGACCAACAATCCTTCTACGATCGGTCCGAAGCAGCAGTTACTAGTTCGTTTTCCCAATCTCGGTGCACACGATGTTATCGTGCCTGGTCAGTGCGGCTGGCATTCAATGTCGACCTCAGTTCCCCTGATGTCAACCGGTTCGTGGTCCAGAACCTCGGCCGAGCGCTGGTTCAAAAGCTGACCGTCAGGCTCTCTGGCAATGAAGTCTTCTCTCTTGTGGACAGTGATGTCTACAACGTCTACCTGGATCTTTGGAAGAGTCGATCGGAGCGGGCGAGCGCTGTGTATCAAGGCATCGATACAAGCACCGGTATGAATGTGACCAAGGCGCGTGTTGGCGCAGCGGATGCTGTTGTTCTGCCCCTCGCCAATGCGAGAGACGTGGCCATCGCGAAGGCCTTCAAAAACAGGTATTACATACCACTAGACTTTGAGCTGCTTGAAACGCATGCGCCCTTCTACCAATCTGCTCTTAGTGATCGGCTGGAGATTGAGTTGACCTTTAACGACGCTTCCCGCGTGATTCGCGCAACTGGTAAAGATGCCGGCACCTCCTCATACTTCCCTAGAAAACATCTGTCTCGAGTACGAAGTAGTCACTGAACCCATGTTGGCCCGGCTAATTCGTAGCATGTATGAGAGCCGTATGGTGGTGTTATACGAGCGGGTCCTACGACATAGACGGATCCCTCAGAAAAAGGAGGACTCGATATGGAACATCAATCTGAACACACCCTGTAAGTCTTTGAAAGGCATTCTCCTATTATGGGAAGATCCCGCCAACCAAAAGGATTTTACACGCCAACCAGAGTTGTTTTACAACCCACAGATCACCAAAGTTGAAGTCATCGTAGAAGGACAAGCCCAATCAGCTATTTGCGCACGGCTTAGCACCCCACCAGTTCTGGGACGAAGCCAGGAAATTCTTCGCTGGTGGCCTCAAAAGGCACCCTGAGACAAGCGCAGTCGCCAAAGAGCTAGGATTGTTCGATGTCAGTCTAGGCGAGTACTTGACGACAAATTCTGCTTGTGGCTGGACTTCCGGACCTCTGACGATGACCATCTTCACGGCAGCGGCCGGCGTGTAGAGAACGGCTCTGAGGGCATCACTCTCCAGATCACGAAAGAGGCCGAACCGGCGGGGCCCCTGTACTGCTACGTTTATTTGGTTATGGACGGACAGCTGAACATCGACACCGGGAGATTCGTTAGTGCTGTTTATTAATGGAGTTCCCACTTAAGCCACACTCGGCCATCATCACAGGCCCCACATCGTGTGGTAAAACAGAATTCATTCTCGACCTCCTGGAAGGCCCGTACAGGGGCGTTTTCGAGCATATTGTAATTGCTTGCCCTTCGGTACGATACAATGAAACATACCGGGCCCGGCCGTGGGTGTGGTCAGATCCCGAGGTCTTCATATTTGACCCCGGTGATCGGCTGCTCAAATGGCTAGAGGCCTTCTATAAAATGTTTCAGGGGACACCAACGTTATACATCATTGATGACTGCAGCGCAGAGGACGCTATTGTGCAGAAGCGGACTATGTTGACTTATTTAGCTTCTAGCGGGCGACATGCCCAGCAAAGTCTGTGGGTTCAAACCCAGAAGTACAACGCCGTTGCGAAAGGCCTCAGAGCGCAGACACAGTGGGTGGCGCTCTTCCATTCCAAGGATAAGGATAGCTTTGAAGACTGCCTGGACGAGAACTACATCATCCACTCTAGGGAGGAACGTGATGGGGCGCGAAAGCAAATCGAAGCTAATGAGTTCTCAAAGCTGGTACTGAGGACCAACTTCCCATTTTCTTATAAAGTGCTCATAGCTGGTGAGGTTTGTTAGATACTAAGCATATGTTAAGCATCAGCTAAGCATATGTTAAGCAACAGCTAAGCATATGTTAAGCATCAGCTAAGCATATGTTAAGCATCAGCTAAGCATGTACGAAGCAGTGCTTTGTTACTCCGTAACAGCCTTAGGTGTATTACAACTTATATGCACATGTTGTGTGCTTGGATGGGCTGTGCATTCCTATATTAGAGTTAGACGTTGGGTATTTGCAAACGCTGTGATGGATTGTGACACCATACTCGACCAGCTGTTACGTGAAGAGGCAAAGCCGGTAGAGTCTGCTCCGGAACCTAAAACAACACCACAGTCCGGACATGCATCACCACCTGCCACAACACCACAGTCCGGACATGCGTTGCATCGTGAAAGGCTGGCATCACTTGCGGCTGGGCTACGTGCCGGGCAGTACATAGGAGGTAAGTACTCCAAACTTACAGTGGAACAGGTTGAGGCCTTGCCTGATCAAGAAATTGAGAAGCTATATGCGAGGCACGAGGCGAGGCTTGGAGCGGCAATAACAAAGACCCTGGGCACGGCTATGCTACAGATGTACGCACAAGTGGCAAGTATGTTCTCCCCATTGCTGATAATTAAGCTTTGGTGACAGACCTGGAGGCCGACCCGTTTCTAGGGCATGCGCTAAACACAGTTACATGTGAACTCTACCATAAGTTCGGTATGTGCTTAGCACCTGCAACTGTCGCGCTTGCAACTTTTAGGCACTGCCATTTTGGACATATATGTCCTAAGCAAGAACAAGATGGAGGAGGAGACCCCCGAAATTGCTCCACAGGAGAAACTAGTGACGAAGGACCCCAGGAAAGTTGCGGCTGGGAAGAGAGGAGCTGCTGCTCGAAAGAGTCGTGAAGCAGAGAGGCTGTCTCTAGCTCTGCAGCAGGCTGTTCGTGAGAAGAAACGGAAGTTAGCCCCCGAGCATGAGCAGATCCCACCACCGCTGTTTCCAATAGTGCCAGTTGATTACCGTGGCTGGACTCCCTGGATTATCGGAGTGGCTGGCGTTGTCGTTGTCGTCGGAGTAATTAGGCAGAAAATGCGGCGGACTAAAGCACCTGCCCCACCTGCGCCCTCCAAGCCACCGGAGACTAACATATTAAAGAATAGAGATCCATTTTATATGGAATAATGGCAGGCGTTGACGGGAAAGCTATTGTTAACGCTGTTTACCACGGCGCTGTGGTGGCCGCGCTTACGGTAGGCACCGCAAAACTGACCAAGCTGATTTTCAAAGGGGCAACCTTGCCCAAGCTAGACGCTGATATATATGACATTGGGATGATGGTTTTAGACACGTCCATCGCCTTAGCACTCCGAGATTTGCTTATCAAAGAGGGCATGATCCCCGCTGATATATTGCATAAACCCTTACAGTATCAACCCCGCTAGCTATGGCCTCTGTCGCAATGATGATAGGGGGCGCTGTTGTCAATGCCCTCGCGTTTACGGGGGGCAACTACCTCTTTTCCAAGCTAGGGCATGCGGACGCCCATGAAGAAATGAGGCGGCACGATGAGGCTGTCGAGCGGCTACAGGCGGCCCAGGCTGAGTGGATGAGAAAGAGAACCGCGCGGCTGTACTGGCTCAACGATGAGCTACAGCGCGAAGGCCACGCCGTTCACTCTTTCCAGGATGTCGACCAGGCCATGCGGGAATACAGCCTGATCTCTGGCAAACGTGTCGAGCCCCTCGAGCCTGAACCTCGCCTGTCGGATTTCTATGTGCCATCCGAGCCGCAGAAAAACCGCGAGATCACTTTTATCGTTCTTGGGCTGGCAGTGACTGGTATTGTTGCTTATAAGTTGCTTTAGAGATTGGCCGCTGCTACCAAAATGAAAGATCTGGAGGATATCTACTACAGCCCTCAGGGCTACTGGAAAGGCTTGGCGGCCATTAAGAAGCTAGCTGCTGCAGCTAATGTTTCGGAGGATGTTGCCCGAGACTGGCTCAAGAAGCAAGCTATTTTTCAGATCTATTTACCCGCTCCTCGTTACATTCCGCGGCCATCTATTGATGAAGATAGACCGAATGCCGTCCATCAGGCTGACTTGCTCTACCTACCACATGACCGGGTTGGTCGTAAGACATTTAAGTATGCCTTGACGGTTGTGGATGTTGCCTCACGGTTTAAGGAAGCAGAGGCTTTGACAGACAAGAGCAGTGAAGGGGTGGCTTTGGCCCTAGAGCGAATTTACAAACGCGGGCCACTCAAATGGCCACGGCTTCTGCAGATTGACCCGGGCGTGAGTTTATGGGTGCTGTGAGCCAGCTGGCAGCAAAGCATAAGACACAGATACGGCGTGGAGAAGCTGGGAATCACCGGCAGCAGGCGATCGTTGAGAGGTTCAATCGCACTCTGGCGGAGAGACTGTTCGGTGCCCAGTACGCCCAAGAGTTACTACTGGCGGTTCGAGGGTCCTCCTGAACGTTTCCGCTGAATGGGTTTCAGGCTCTTCCTCAGGTGGTCGCGGCTCTTAATGGTGAGGTGACTCGTTTTACGGGTCGGAAGCCTGTTGAGGCCATTAAGGACACTTCTGTATCCCATTCACCGGCCGCTCCTGCTCACCGTACTATCGGCCTCAAGGAGCCTGTGATTCCGTCTGAGGCTCTAGTTCGGTATCTGTATGCAAGCTCGCCTGGGGAGCATGAGCTTGAAGGTGGCCGGCGCCGGGCGACTGATCCTTCGTGGTCATTAACAGTACACGAGATACGTAGAACAGTATGCCAGGATGGGCGGCCTGCGCTGTACTACCTGGAGGATGGGCCAGCGCGGGGCTTCGTTCGCGAAGAGCTGATGATTGTTCCTCCCGACACCCAAATGCCTCCTGACCGGATCCTCCCTAAGAGATGAGGCCCAGGCTGGCGATCTGCCCGTTATGCATCCCTCGGTTCTATACTCTATGGACTTCTACCTCGTAGATGAACCAGCTCGTGGATGTGAGGAGCTCCACAGTTACTCCCTAGCAGGATTCTAGGTAGCCGTAGGCCCTAGTGTTGATACCATCAGCATAAATCCATTTTTTCGTGTCCATGGGGCTCAGAGATGTTTTGTTCATCTCATAAACCCCTATCTGGTGGCCCTTGCTTCGTATGGCAACCTGTGTGTGCTTGTATTCCCGCTGACCGAACAGACTGCCCTTGTAGTGTTCGTGTCTGAGGTCCTTCTTCACAACTGCCCGAGCCACTCCTTTGGCTTTCTTGATGTTGGTGGCCTCCTCTAGGATTGAGTACATCTTTGGTCTGAGACCGACGAACTCAGCTATCGAGCGGCCGTTGTATTCATCTTTGAATTTGCCGACCACCTTTTTATTCGCAGTCGAATGGTTGGGGTGGTCACGCGGATAATCTGAGAAGTCGTACCAGTCGGGGTGAGCCTTCATGTCCACGTACACATCCTCAGTCTCCACCTGAAGTAGAATGGAGTCAGTATCAGTGTAGCAGAGCTGGAGTCTATTACCGTATTGGGGTTTAAGCCGATTGTACCAGAAGTGGTACATGAGGTACTTGGATAGGTCCAGGATGGCCTGCCCACAATAGACGGGTTTATTCAGCTGGACCTTGTTCTTGATGCTGTGCACCGCCACCAGTCCACCGTTGAAGATTCTACACGATTCGTAGTTGGGGCTGGCGATTAATTTTCGGAGTCGGTCAGTCTCGGTGCCCCTGACAAGGTTGACTCTGATGCGTTTGCGAACGTTCTCCATACTCTTCCCGAAGACGGCATTGTTCATCAGCTTGAAGAAGTCCTTCTCAAATTCCGACTTGGCTTGGGCTCGTAGAGAGGTGTTCATCTCTATGTAGGGCTTCATCCATTGGGACTGATTGAACTTGATGGCTCGGTGGATCTGGGTGACCTCTAGACCGAGGCTGTGATAGAGTTTGAGATTGCGGTAGTGGACGACGTATCGCTCCTTGTTGTGGAGATGAGGTACCAGCTTTGTTTGCTCCGTGAACTTACCCCCCAGTTTGTTCTGGAGCTCGCGCTGATAGCTGCTCAACCAGGCATCTGGGATGGTCATGGTTTCTGGAGCTAGCGGATAGTCACTGTGGGCTTCATGTATGTGCGCTGGGTACTTCATATCAACCTCAACAAGCCATCCCTCTGGGGCGTTGTCGGGGGTGTTGAGTACCTCCTCGAGAGTTGGATTGACCAATTGGAACCCTCCGGTGGGGAGGTATTCCATCATGGCCCACCCATACAGGTTATTTGCATCTAGGTACATGATCCACGAATTGGGTGTTGTGGGGTCATAGTCTGAAGTCTTGGGGTTGTTGGCCTTAGCATACCGCTTGGAGACCATGGCCACACTCCCTCGGAGTCCCTTCTCAAAGAGGAGGTGCATATCCACGTCGGTTAGGAGCTCGAGTTGCACCTTCGTCTTTTTTAGGAGTGCGTCCCATGCCAGGCCGGGTGCACTGATGTAGTGGGCTGGGTTCGAGCTGATATACCTCCATGCAGGTGTCTCGGAATGCCTCGAATATATCAGCCAACAGACTGACGTCTGTTTTCAGGTATAGGTCATGGTAGCCTCCGAGTGTTTCGCAATCGAGCTCCTGCCACACTTTCTGGGCGTGGGCATAGTCAGAGTCACTGATTCCTTCTCGGGTGAGCTTGCTGTAGAATGCCTCTTTGGGTGGTAGGTGGTCCTCAGCAAAGCGCTCGAAGCTGTCCATGTATTCGTAAGGGTATACGCCCTTGCGGAGAAGGAGATGTGACTGGCTATGGCTTAGCGTGGTCCTGAACTTGCTCATTAAGACAGCCCAGGGGGTGTGCTTCTCAGTGTTGCACGTCTCACATCTTGAGATTATGTCGTTGCCTCTACGTGTCAGGGCCATTGATTTGCCACAGTGTGTCAGCTCGCTGAGGTTCCCTACCAGGGTGTCTAGAGAGCTATTCATGAACTGTAGGCTGTCAATGAATTGCAGCTGTCCGATGGTGAAGGAGGCGTACTTCTCTAGGGTGTTTGGTATGCAGGTGATTGTTGTGTTGTCTACTTGTTTGGTTTGCCATTGACCGTCTTTCTTCTTCTTGTAGACTGTTCTTTTTCCCCAGTCCAGACGGCCGGCCGCTTGCATGATGATGTGGGAGTCGTATCCTCTGAGGTTGTGGAAGACTACAGGTATCCTCAGCTTGTCTCTGTTTATGCGCCATGCCAGATTACAGACATTGTGGGCAGCACCCCGGTATTTGCCTGTAATATGGCAGTGGTCTCTCACCTTGTCCTCCTCCATCGGCTCTTTACAGATGTGGCAGGTGGTGGCGGTGGCAAAGTCTTCACGATCTTTTTGCCCCAGCACCATCAGAGCCGGCCGCTGTAACTTGTGGTGGATGGTGGCCTGCTCTCGTGCCAAGCGTTTGAGGAATTCATCGGCAGCATCCTCCCCCCGATATACGACAGGGTTTGTGGTGAGGCCGTCGCAGCGTACAATGGTGTAGCCGAAGCCGCAGGGGGGCTGCTCGGCAAGTTGTCGCGTGTTGCTCTGGCTTGGATCCATTGCCGCGCCATGTACGGGAACGTTCAACGTCTCAAAGTCTGCGTATATGATGTATGGTGCCCTCATCTGTTTCTGGAGGGCCTTGAAATTCATCTTTCCCTCTTTAGGCATGACATTCACCTGACTGGCTGTGTTGATGCCTTGACAGAGTGGCTCATGCAGGTCCAGGGTTTCCTGAGAGGAGTGTACATGGAGACAGTTGAGACATGGATACTTCTTACCCCTATGTTTGCTGTTTCCATATAGAAGCCGCCCCACATCCCTGACCCAGACATAGTGCCTATTCTCATCCTTACACAGGAGCAAGAGGTTGATTTGGTTGCGCTGGAGTGTGTTGGTTCGGAGTATGGTTGGACCTTTGTTCCACCCAAAGACTCTGATGGCTATGGTGGGATTCTGGTTTTCAAACTTAGCAATGCTGGTCAGCTGCACTGGGAACTCGATTCCTTCAAAGTTTAGCTCTCCCAGGTGGGCGCTATACTTGTTGAGCCTATCAGGATGCTCTCCATGCGCTACTGGGTAGAGCGCTGAGAGTATGGCCCATTCAAAGCAGCGGTTGTCCTCATTCTTTACATTCACAACACTACGTGGTGGAATGAAGCTGGGAGTCGCGAAGTAGCTAGAGCCTCGGAATGGTTGGTATTTTGCAATGTAGAGGTCAAGCTGCACACACTCATCATAGCTCCAATCCGAGCCCTGCTCAGTGAAGCAGCGAATATCTTGGCTATGGCAAGGTCCAGCCCCTCATCAATATCCCCCTCGTGCAGTACTTCATAGTTCCTGCTTCCATGGATGGCGATTGTCGTAATCTGTTCGCCTTCTGGGGTGGTAAGAAAGTATTTTAGATGGAGATACAGCTGCATTTTAACGCTGCCATAATCCCCCAACCCTTTTACCACCAGAGCTTTGATGGCGGGCTCCATCGAAATCATAAATGTTGCAGGTTCATCATAACCACCACGTTCTGGGACGATTGCTTCATATTTTCTCAGGCTCCCCTCAATTCGGGTGCGTTGCGAATTAAAGCGGCCTCCATCTCAGCCACTTCATCTCGCACACTATCAGCTCGGGTAAGGAACTCTGCTTCGAGGTCGGCGTGGCGTTGAGCACGCTGCCGGGCGCGGTTGTCGTCGCTCGGCGACGATCGCGGCTCGGTCCGCGGCGGTACCATATACAAATCTCAGGGCGGTGGTAATCCCTGCTTCAAGTCGTGCCCCTTGTAGATTGGGGTTCTTCTCGAGCAGGGTGGCCCGAGCCATCTCGCGCGCTCTGGATATTTCCCCCTCAAGAACGGCCTTCCTCCTCCCACTGTATGGCATGCCATACTCGCGGGCTTGCTGTTTCAACTGAATCAGCGTAGGCATGGCTAAATACACAGATCCGTCAGTCTCTAACAAGTAGGTGTGTAAGTATACCGATGACTTCACCTCTCTCTAATTGAAAGTTCAATCCACTATAATCTTAGCAATTCGACGAATCTCTGCATTATAGTCCTTTACATTCTCTTCGTACCAGATTCGGTGATACTCCTTGTCATATCCACATTCTTTACATAGTTCTAGGAGGTTGTTGACCCCTTCCCACATTTCCGACATGGTTTAATACATGAACCCTTCCGTATTAGCACAGCATGGACTTTGCAGTAGTCCCTCATACAACTCCGATTGCAGGGCTCTGTGGAATGTAGCCGTAGCCACTTACACCTGTTCTTCGCGGTGCGCATCTTGGTATGTCTGTAGATGATACACTCTAAATCGATGGCTCGGTCGAGCGAGTGCGCTCCGGGATACACAGGACGGCCCGGTCGGGCGGTCGCGCCCCGGGGGGGGGGGGTGGGACCCCCGGGGGGTTGGGTCCCTAGGGGGGGCTTTCTTTTGGCGCTCCTGTGGTGCCACCGACCTTTTGGCCCCAAACCCCCAATTGACATCTACTCCAGGTTAAATCATATCTCCGAGTGACCGTGGATAAGTAACACCTCCTGCATGAAGGCATGGACAGATAAGGGCCACAAACTCATAAGAGGAAAATCATTGATAGCTCACAGCAATGGTACTCAACCTGTGGTGCTACTAACAGATGCAAAATCAGTACTCGAGGCGCTCCTCTCTGGGAAATTGCCAGTACTAAGGACACTACTTTCTGAACTTAGCAGTCAGCATAAAGTCACCATACAGTGGATACCATCCCACTGTGGAGTACCCGGAAACGACAGAGCTGATCAATTGGCTAAGGAAGGAGCCAAAGAAGAACAGCTTGATGTGCCCGTTACATACCACCAAAGAAAAGAATGATCAAATCAGTCAGAAAGCCACCAAAACCTGCTCAAGATGACTACCACGTTATGGACAGACCAGAACAAGTCATTATTCTGCGCCTCAGAACAGGACACAATAGATTACGCAACCACATGTATACAAAATTCAAGATTGGTGAAACAGCCATGTGCACATGTGGATTGGCGTCGCAGACAGCAGAGCACATACTCCAAGACTGCCCAAAATATAACATATCTAGGCAAACCTTCTGGCCTAGAGAGACGACAGTGGAAGATAAACTCTATGGACCACTGTGTGAACTGAAAAAAACAGTTCAATTCATGCAAGAGACGACATTGCAGATATAGACATATTTCAAGCGAACGAAAGAAGAAGAAGAATTGATAGCTCGGGCAGGAAACACAATCAGAGAAGTGTGTATGCTTGAAAACATTGGGAGGGGAGAGGAGTGAGTCAGAATGTCACAGAAAATGTCAGACATGTGCAGTGCTATTGGATCGAGAGTGCAGGGATTTGCCGACAGGCAGGCTTAATGGGGTTGGGGTCGTAACCTTTGATTAAAGACAATTCGCGCTCAGATAATGTAATCTGTGCTTAGAGGCACACACACACAAATAAAAGACATGGGAATTCATGGCACATTGGGTGTCTAGTTGGTCATGCATGGAAGTATATTTGTTCCTGCAGCGAGGCGATGTCGTCATTTGGGGGGTACGTCCTCTAGCCTCTACTTCTTTCTTCAACTTCAATGAGAGTCAAACAATACATGTGTGTTTATTTATTACTTGTCTTACTTGCCTTCTAGGCCACGTTTGCTTTCATCAGTAGTCTGCTCAAAATGATGCTTCTTCTTCTTCTTCTTCGTTCATCCGGAGTTTTTTTTTTCCGGATGTGATTGCGTTGTGCCTGTTTACAGCAGAGCTGCGTTCTTGCGCCGTTAGGCCGACACATCCGACTTCTGCGGGCATTTGTTGACCGGGTTAACCTTCCAGAGGAAAATGATGCTTCAATCTTCTTCTCTTCGTTGGATTGGAATCAGCCTATAACCAGCAACTTTCCTTCAGCATGTGGCCTCTGCAGGCTTCCGCATATTTAGTTAGACCTTTCTTAGCTGTATTTTCTACGATGCTGTAGTGTATTACAGAACATATAGTGCAGTTTTAAGTGCGTTTCCATAATGTTCTAGAACCTTCTTTAGCTTTGTGTACATGTGACTATTGAGTCTATTGTGCCATGTTCTGAGTATAATAAGGATGACGTTTCCAGTAATGTCTAATAGATAATATCTATCCTATTGTTGAATAGGTGACTTTTCTGTGATTTCTTTGATAATATGCAACTGGGAAGTCTTTTTCGAGTATGGCCGACATTTTGAACACTATGTAAACGTGAAACTTATTATTATCATCTGTCATACAAAGATTTCGGGCTTGATGGATATGCCACATAATGACACCTTTATAAGCTACCAACAATAATTTTCACACGTTTTATATAATTTTGTGCCCTGCTCACTTACCCTCGTATCTGGAATAGAAGATCTTGTACATAATCTTTTACTTACATTTTATACAGTTAAGAATTACCAAATACAGTTGTTGTATTAATGCTAGTGTCAGAAAAGAAACCTTTTATAGAGATGTCTACAACCTCTCATTAAAACAAAAGTAAAAGATGAAGAAGAGTAGCACATAAAGCATGTATACTAGTTGGGGCAATTATTATATGGGAGCAACATTTATTGTCCATGTATTGCACTCGTAACATAGGCAAGTTGTATGGGATTGTCAATTTCGGACAATCGGAGGACAGGTCTTATGGCATTGGTTCCGGATCACACAATTCCCAGAAATATAAATATAATGACAGTTTATAGCCAACTGTACTAGTGTGGTGAGCTACTCAATTAGCCAAGTGAAGTCATACAACAGTGTGACGAAGGAAAGGAGAGATCTTGTCCTATCCCCAGAAGAGAAGTAGAGAACTTACGAAGTCTTTGACAAAATTAGACAGCCAATTTTTGTTGAGATTACGACTTGTGTTACCCCACAACTTAAATGTTTGTAACACAAGAGGGGAGGAAGGAGAGCCTGCCAAAGACCTCGTGAGAGCTCAAAGCTAAGAAGAGCTTAATAGAGCTAGAGAAAAGGGCAAGCAACATAACGATATAGGAGACCAGACAGAAGAGACACAAACACTATAAATAGCGATAACGGGACAGCGGGCCGCCTTAAAAATACCATAGACAATATGCTTAAAATGTTAATGTGAAAGATGACAATATGTTTAAAATGTTTATGTTCTTTTATTAGCTTTGTCTCCTGGCAACCAATATTTTAGACCCAATCTGCCGTTGTATACTCTGGTTTAGACCTCCACGTTCATCAAACAGCTTACCACTGTTCTCTCCATCAATACAGCTTACTACTGTTCTCTCCATCAAACAACTTACCACTGTTCTCACCATCAATACATATGCGATCCAGGTCACCAGTCAAGGATTAATGTCGCAGCCCATCAAGCATTGCATAAGGTGTGCGACGTTTACACAGTGGTGATCTATTGCCAGCAACTGTGTCTCAAGCACTCACTTGCAATAATGATAGTCTAACATCTGTTCTTCTTCCAGTTCATGTATTGATTTAGATCTTGTCTTTTTCTTTCATGTTCGTCTTTCATCTTTCTTACATGATTTCAGCTCAGTTTTATGTATTTGTCAAACCTTGATCTCACCGGGTTTCATTTTTCATTCCTAGTTTGTTAAGGGTGTCCATATTTTTCACTCTATTAACAATACAAGGCAAACTGAATAACACGGTGTAATAAGCAAACAAAATGAACAATAGTCTGTAGTCTTGTAATGAAACATTTATTTATTACTAGCTGACCCGGCCTGGCTTCGCCCAGTCCCTGGAGGGGATCTATCTATCTATCAGTCTGTCTGTCTGTCTGCTTGTTTGTCTGTCTGTCTGGCTGACCCGGCCCGGCTTCACCCATTCCCTGGTGGGGAGCATCTCATTTAATTCATATACGTAGTCATATAAGCTCCCGTTCCCGACTATCTGTCTGTCTGTCTATCTGTCTGACCCGGCCCGGCTTCACCCAGTCCCTGGTAGGGAGCATCTCATTTAATTCATATACGTAGTCATATAAGCTCCTGTTCCCAACTATCTATCTGTCTGTCTATCTGTCTGAGCCGGCCCGGTGGGGGAGCATCTCATTTCATTCATATAAGTAGTCATATAAGCTCCCGTTCCCGACTATCTGTCTGTCTATCTATCTCACCCGGCGTGGCTTCGCCCAGCTCCTGGCGGGGAGCGTCTCATTAAATTCACACAATAACTTAAAAGAATGTCCTTCCACACACCATCCATCATTTTTAATGAAAACTGTTTTTAATCACCTACATGACTGTAGATAACTTCTTTAAGCATACAAAGATGAGTTACAATGTTATGCATTATGCATTATTTTTATGAAAACTTTGAAAATGCCTTAAAGATTATATCACTATTTATTATAACTCATCTGCCTGTAAATAACTATAGACAAAGAGTTTATAAATCTTTGAAAACGATGCAACAATATGACTATAAAGTAAAAAGAAATGTTATTAAAAGTTATGCCCCGTGAAATAACTTTTCTAGAGTTAAGTCCCCTTGCTATATAGAAATTATAATGAAAAATGAAATATTAAATTTTAGTAAGTAAGTAGCCGAAAAACAACTAAAAAACTATGACAGAAAGTTGCACAGGAATGAAAGGAAAACGTGTAGAAAATTTCATCTCAATCGGATGGACAGTTCACGAACGCATAAAGAACGGACGGAAATACATACATCGTGTTTTATATATTTACTAGCTGACCCGGCCCGGCTTCGCCAAGCTCCTGGCGGGAAGCATCTCATTTAATTCATATAAGTAGTCATATAAGTTCTCGTTCCCGTTACCGACTATCTGTCTGTCTGTCTGACCCGGCCCGGCATCGCCCAGCTCCTGGTGTGGAGCATCTCATTTAATTCATATAAGTAGTCATATAAGCTCCCGTTCCCGACTATCTGTCTGTCTGTCTATCTGTCTGTCTGATCCGGCCCGGCTTCTCCCAGCCCCTGATGGGGAGCATCTCATTTAATTCATATAAGTAGTCATATAAGTTCCCGTTCCCGACTGTCTGTCTGTCTATCTGTATGTCCCTCACTCTCTGTCTGTCTGCCTGTCTGTCTGTCTAATCATTTATTGGTTGCTTCAAGAACAACCTTAGATAAACGAAGACCAACTTACAAAAAGCATTAGAAAGAGCACTTGAAAGATCTTTACATCTTCCCCAACAATTAACTTGGGTAAATGGAGCGGCGGCAGCAGCAGCAGAAGAAGAAAAAGGAGGAGTAGGAGCTGGGAGGAGGAAGAGGGAGGTGGAGGATGGAGAGAGGAGGGAGGAAGAGATAGGCAGGAGAGAGGAGGAGGGAAGAGGGAGGAGTAGGGAGGAATAGGAGGGAGGAGGATGGATTAGGAGGAGAGAGGAGGAGGAGGAGGGAGATGGAGGAGGAGGGAGGAGGATGGAGGAGAGAAGGAGGAGGAGAGGAGAAGGAGGGAGGAATGGAGAAGGAGGGGGAGGAGGAGGGAGGATGAGGAGGGAGGAGGAGGGAGGAGAAGAACGCAGGAGGAGGAGAGTGGAGGAGGAGGAGGGAGGAGGAGAGGGAGGAGGAGGGAGATGGAGGGGAGGGATGAGAGGATGAGGAGGAGGAGGGAGGAGGAGGAGGAGGAGGAGGAGGAGGAGGGAGGAGGAGAGAGAGGGAGGAGGGAAGGAGAGAGGGAGGAGAGGAGGAAGGAGAAGGAGGAGGGAGGGAGGAGAGGAGGAGGAGGAGAGGAGGAGGAGGAGGAGGGAGGAGGAGAGGGAGGAGGAGGAGAGAGGGGAGGAGGAGGAGGAGGAGGAGGGATGAGGAGGAGGAGGAGAGGGAGGAGGGAGAGGGAGGAGGGAGGAGAAGGAGGAGGGAGGAGGAGGAGAAGAGGGGGAGGAGGAGGAGAGGAGGAGGAGGAGGAGGAGGAGGAGGGAGGAGGAGGAGGATAAGGAGGAGAGGAGTAGGAGGAGGAGGAAGAGGGAGGAGAAGGAGGAGGGATGAGGGGGAGGACAAAGGAGGAGGAGGAGGGAGTAGGAGGAGAGAGGAGGAGAAGGGAGGAGGAAGGAAGAGGAGTGATTAGGAGGAGGGAGGAGGGCGAGGAGGTAGGAGGAGGAGGGAGGAGGAGAAGGAAGGTGGAGAGGAAGGAGGAGGAAGAGGGAGGAGGAGGAGAAAGAGGGAGGAGGATGGAGGAGGGAGAGGGAAGAGGAAGAGGGTAGGAGGAGGAGGAGGATTATAACGCATATGCCTGTAGATAACTGCAGCGAAAAGGTGGGTCTGTCTATCTATCTGACCCGGCGTGGCTTCGCCCAGCTCCTGGCGGGTAGCGTCTCATTAAATTCATACAACAAAATAAGGTAACTTAAAAGAATGTCCTTCCACACACCATCCATTATTTCTAATGAAAACCGTTTCTAATCACCTGCATGACTGTAGATAACTTCGTAAGCATAAAAAGATGAGTTACAATGTTATGCATTATGCATTATTTTTATGAAAACTTTGAAAATGCCTTAAAGATTGTATCATTATTTATTATAACTCATATGCCGGTACATAACTATAGACAAAGAGTTTATAAATCTTTGAAAACGATGCAACAATATGACTATAAGTTATACAGCAATGTTATTAAAAGTTATTCCCCTTGAAATAACTTTTCTAGAGTTAAGTCCCCTCGCTGTATATAAATTACAATGTAAAATGAAAAATTAAATAATATTAAGTAAGCAGCCGATTTCACACTAAAAAAATATCACAGTTGGCTGCGCTGGAATGAAAGGAAGACGTGTAGAAAATTTCATCTCAATCGGATGGACCGTTCGCGAACGCATAAAGGACACACCCACACACATCCTTTTTTATATATAAGATATATTTATTACTAGTATATTTCCATGGTGGAAGAAAAAGAAACCAGTCAAAAATGTATTGTGCTAACTATCAATGAATCTGGCTCTTTCCTCTGAAGTTGGAGAGTATCTGCCTGTACGGCGAGGAACCACCAGTCTGCACACCAATAGGCCAGACATGAGACAACAAATACTCACACAAACCTCAGCCCGGTATGACATCACACTGATGTTGGACAACAGGATGTCACCATCCGACATACAGGACTTCACAGCCTGCGAACGCAAGCAAGCAATTAATCTGGCCAGATTTCAGTATTTTATATATAATTTCAATAATTCCTGTATGGGTTCAATAAAGCTTGATTAGGAGCTCAATGGTGTATTCTCATATTTTAGTCTTGGGCACAATACAGTTTGTAAAACACTTGTCTTGAAGAAACTACATTGTTGTTCCCATGTGAATTTGAAACATCTTCTGTTAGATACACTATCATGGAAATATCCTGGATGGAACATTTTACATAAACAGATGATTTATTCAAACAACCACAAAATTAATATCATGTGTGAATCTGTTTTCATTTAAAAGGACCCTTTATAGACGTCTTGAGTTCTATTGGGCATATGGTTCTAGCCCCACATATTTATAAACAATCAGTACTGGAACGGTGACATGGTCAATGTCACGCCAGCGGTCTCCACTTCCTCATACTCATGTCTGCTGGGACAGCCTGGCAACTCAGGTCAGTTTTACACATCCACCTCAATATGAATGTGAACCCATGACCTCTGGGCCAGCAGGACGCTTGCTAGCCACTGGGATATCGTGGATCTCACCATTGTAATGTAAGGGAAAGAGTTTCAGTACAGCATTTACAACAAATGAAGTGGCTATCCATTTGTTTATATTTGGTTATCCATTTGTTTATATATATATATATATATATCTTTTTTGTACATATGCATCTTCGTCGAATAGCAGATGTTCTGCAGAATGTTGCTCATAACAATGAATCTAATGTTGCAACCATATTTTGTGGCTGTTTTACTTTGTGCATTTCAATTATACTTTCTAAAGAGACAGATCTCTACATAATTTATACTACAAAAATTTCATTTACTAGAACTTTACCTCTTGTGGATGTAAGAGAACAAGACTGTGGCACAGTTATTTATATAATAACAATTATCCTGCCTGAAATTCTTTTACACTGTAACTCAGAATGATAACATATAACATGACAGATATTACATCATAAGGTCTCTCCCATATGCACTCTTTGGTGCATCTTTAAGGAACTAGAGCGAGCAAATGGTACACCACAAACATCACATTTATATGGTTTCTCTCCTGAGTGGATTCTTTTGTGTCTTTTTAAGTGGCTACTCTGAGAAAAAGTATCACCACAAACATCACATTTGTAAGGTTTCTCTCCTGTATGAATTCTTGTGTGTCCTTTTAGGTTACTCATCTGAGCAAATGCAGCACCACAAACATCACATTTATAAGATTTCTCTCCAGTATGAGTTCTCTTGTGTGTTGTTAGAGAACCAGAATAAGAAAAGGCAGCATCACAAACATAACATTTGTAAGGTTTCTCTCCAGTATGCAGTCTGTTGTGTGCATTTAGATGCCTTCTTTGAGAAAATGCATCTCCACAAACATCACATTTGTAAGGCTTCTCTCCTGTGTGAAGTCTCATGTGTAATACTAAAACATTTGAACGAGAAAATGCAGCACTACAAACTTCACATTTATAAGGTTTCTCTCCTGTATGGGTTCTCTGGTGCATTCTTAGAGAATTAGGATAAGGAAATGCAGCACCACAAACACCACATGTATAAGGCTTCTCTCCTGTGTGGATTCTCTTATGCATTTTTAGAGAATTGGAATAGGGAAATGCAGCATTACAGCAATCACATTTATAAGGCTTCTCTCCTGAATGGATTTTATTATGTCCTTTAAGGTGTGATGCCTGAGAAAATGTGGCTTCACAAACATCACATTTGTAGGGTTTTTCTTCTGCATGAATTCTTTTGTGCTCTTTAAGACGTCCTAATTGAGAAAAGGTAATACCACAAATATTACATTTGTACAATTTCTCTCTTGTATGAATTGCTTTGTGCATTAGTAGAGAACGAGAATAAGAAAACATTCCACCACATGTATAACACTTGTAAGGTTTTTCTCCTGTATGGGTTCTCTTATGCAACACTAAACCATATGAACGAGAAAATGCTGCATCACACATATAACATTTAAAAGGTTTTTCACCTGTGTGAGTCCTCTTGTGCATTTTTAGAGAACTAGAATAAGAAAATGCACCACCACAAACATCACATTTGTAAGGTTTCTCTCCTGTGTGAATTCTATAATGCACTATTAAGTGACGTGTTTGAGAAAATGCAGCACCACAAACATCACATTTGTAAGGTTTCTCACCAGTGTGGATTCTCTTGTGTGACTCTAACATACTTGTGCGAGAGAATGCTGCACCACAAATATCACATTTATGATGTTTCTGCCCTGCATGGATTCTCTGATGTATTTTTAACGAACCTGAATATGAAAAGGTGTCACCACAGACATGACACTTATAAGAACTTTCTGCTGTGTGCATTTGTAAAGCACTATAAGAGAATGCAGCATCACAAATATTGCACTCATGTTTCTCTTTGGCCTGAATTATCCTATATAAGTTCCTATGATCTTTATCGGAACAGAATGTGTCACAAGCACGGCATGATGTTTCTTCTGTCTGGATTCTTTCATGCAATATAAGAGCAAAATTTGATGGAAATTTTCTGTCATAATTAAAGCACTCATTAGTGTTCTCTTGCACATGCATTGTGTCACAGGCATTCTCGTCACTGTGTTCAGAAGTTGCTTGCTGATCCAAATGTGTTTTCTGTAACATAAAAATGAATGTCTTTCAGAAGGAAAAAAAATATTGTCTGCAAAACATACAAGCTATATTCACATTAAATATAAAGCTGAATCTGATAAATGATCTATGTGCTATTTTCTTGATTTTCCAACCACGGAGGATAGAACAAGGATGTGCCATGCAAGTGCACACCTTAGAGTCCACGCTGACACACATCATCCATTGCACAATGAGATTCCGAGAAAAAGGGTTAAGGTTAAAAAGAGGATATCTTGGATGGGTCAGGCTGAAGACATTATAAAATATGTACCAAAAATACATATTCAACATCTAAAGTAGTAGCTAATTATTACAATTGACATTATTGTCTCCCTCTTTCTTTGTATATAGATATCTGTTGTATTCTTGTATTTACAATCAATTTACAATTGTATTGTTTCTAAGCAAAGAAATAATTATTTTAACGAAACAAAGGACAACATAATAATTTTGGACGGCATGAAAGGGAAGCATTCAAAATACAATGATGTTATGCCAGCAACATGTTCCTATTCTATATTCCTACACGTGAATCATAATAATCTGCATGTGATTATGTAGATCACGAACCAATGGCTTGTCGTATGCAGAATTTTCCTCCATAGACAATCTTTCAAAATCTCTCTTTGACATAAGCTGCATCTCCTGTTTCTATTGCTGTCATGTGTATATTATCTATCACATCTTGGAACCATTTATGTAGTGGTCTTCCTTTTCTCTATGTCCCTGGTATACACCCCTCGAAGGTAATCTTCTCCGAAACTCGTGTCTTTTCACATACCCACAATATTTTATGTTCTCAATGTTATTTGTCCCAATAGCCAAATGTTATTCAACATTGAGTTTTATTGGAAATATCTGTTTGTTCTCTTTTCATCCCATGAATTTTTAATATTCTTATTTAATCTTATTTCAAAGACTCACAGGTGCTTTTCAGCTGATTTGTTTAACATACAGGTTCCCCATCCATATGTTGCCCCAGTAAATATGCGTGATCGCGTTACTCTTGTTGCTGTCCCATTGGTTCCAATCCATAAAAATCTTAGTTTGCTATAGTTTTTGCAGAACATTTATTCTTCTTTCAATTTCTGTCAGTCATGCATTCCCGTCACTCATCAGCAGGGAACCTATATATTCAAAACTGCTCACTTTCTATTCTTATAAAATATATCTGTTGACACATTTGACATGTTGACACGGGTAACGTTGTCATTAATTGTGCTTTTGTTGCATTGACACATTTATTTTGTTTCTCACTTTGCTCTTGCACTGATTTTATTAGTTTCTCAATTCCCATTTGTCTTGTTGATCATAATTCTGTGAGGTCAACCTCCTGAAGTAAAATTATTTGTATTCCTTCGATTACAAACGTAATGTTGTTCTTTGATAATTTTCTCTAACATTCCTCATAATGTTTTCAGTACATAAGTTAAACAGATAAGGGGACAAAATGCAACCATGTCTTACACCCTGTTCTACTACAAACCAATATTATAAAAGATATGTAAGTGAAATAAGCACGTTATAAAATTTTGTTTTTAATTGTATGTAAAATACTGATAAGATTCTCTACATGTACCTGTATACGTCACACATGAATCAAATAGTTCTGCATGTTCACTATCCGTTCCATCGCCCATGTCAAACTGATCCTTTTGGTTAGATTTATTGCCTCTTGTGTCAAAATTTTTTTGGCTGCTGCTGCCAAAATATGCCTGAAATAATATCAGCATGAATCCATTATGAAGTTGCAGAATGCTAGTTAGAAAAGTCTGAAATACATTCAAAAGATAACAGCCACATAATGACACAGAGTACACTTATCAAACATATCATATTGCTGGTTAAAACATAAACCATAAACATGATTGAAGACAAGCATTTTTGTTTTTATTTTTCTCAAATGCTTTTTCTGCATGCATAGCTGCCATGAGATGGATACGAGAAATAGAGCAAACATAGAAACTAGACAGATGTCACTAAGACACACAGTTGAAAATCAAGCTAACACCGGTGTCACAGCCTCACCTAGAGACGGTACCAACATAAAAGTAAGAGATACTAGCAAAGGGAGAGTACTCCAGAAAAAGGGAAAGAACCGAGTCACTCAAAGGCTTGAATAATCCAGAGCCTTCTCGAAGGACCGGTCAGTGTGTCCACAGCCCCGTGGACACTGATGGGGCCCGCCGATTGCGGGGTCCACGAGAAACTCAGAGAGAGTTGCCACCTGTGTCGGATTGCGACACGTGTGGGGAAGGTCAGACAGAGACTGGACATCGAGGAAGCAACAGGGCTTACCTTAAGGGGACTTGATAGTAGACCCAATTGTATTTAAGGGTCTTAGACATATGTGTAGATAGCTGCTAGAGTTATTGTGTTAACCATGTTCATTATAAACTCCTGTGATACGCAATGTACTGAATGCTGGCTTGTGAAAACTCGCTTCGCCAGCGTACTATAATATGTATGTAAATAAATGATGCTAAATTGTATCTAACGGAGTTTGTTGCCTGTATGAGCCCGAGTTTCAATCCCCTAGAGATCTAGGACTGTGACAACCGGTAGCACGAGTGGGCGGAGTTAATGAGGTCACATGACTGCGCCCAGGCCAAAACCGGAAAACATGTTTTCGGGAGAGGGCGCTGAGACGTGGAAGAGCAAGGTCGCTTTAAAATGTTTGAGAGTGTTTGAAACGACTGAAGTCATCTGAGACGCAGTCCAACTAAATGTTAACTAAATTGGGCAACATCTGACAAGTATATCTACAGTGGTGATCAAAACTAGCAGAAAATAAAGATACTTGTAACTTCTGAATAAATTCAGTATTATAGATTACTGTTTCCATTCCACAACAATGACTAGTGTGGCTTTGATAATTTGTATTTGCAAATAATGTGCTAATTATTATAGCTATAATAAAACTCTCCCTGATGATTCGGTAACCAATTCTGTATCTTTCTTTTGATCTTTTCTGAACTAATTTGCTAGTTGTAACTACACTTTAATATTAGTCTCTCATAACAATCTTGACTGTTTATGTCTAATTTCTCACACCAATTTATGGTATATATTCTTCTTGTGGAAGGAAAGGGTACAAACAATGCAATATATACATTACGGACACTATTAGAAAGATCAATAGAGACACAAAAAGACATAATTTGTGTTTCACAGATTATACTAAAGTAAAACTTGATGAAATGATTAAAATATTGGAAGATGTTAACATTGATGGGAAAGATCTCAGAATAATAAAACATATTTACTGGAACCGAAGTAGCAGCAATTAAAATGGGAAATAAAGAAGGAAATTATGAACAAATAAGGCCGGTAGTACGACAGGGATGTGGTTTGTCACCGGATCTCTTCTCCCTCTATAGCGAAGTAATAATGAGAGAGATCCAGGAATAATATTCAGAGGCTATAATATAAACAATATACGATGTGTAGACACAGTATCGATGGTGGATAATGCAAAAGATCTATCAATCAATCAATCAGGTGCTGTCTCCGCAATGAAGGTTGGATGCAATGGATCTCCAACACTGTCTGTCTCTCGCCTTGACTGTACATTCTGTCAGGCTGATGTTAGTCCATCTCTTGACGTTATCCTCCCACTTGTATCATTGTCTACCTCTTGCTTGCTTTGCCCTCAACCTTGCCTTCTAGTATGGTTTTTATAAGAGTATCATGTCTTTTAACGTGGCCAAAATATTTCACGGCGAAAATATTTCACTTATCTCCTCTTTATTTCTTTCATCAACTCTCTCTTCATTCCCAGTTTTTCTAGGACCTCTGCATTTGATTGGTTTTGTTTCCATGAAATACGATCTATTTGTCTGTATATCCACATCTCCAGGGCTTCTATGCGACTTTCTAGTTGCTTGTTCAATGTTTTTGGTCCATCTTGAGTATTATACAATGTTGGTCTATTGACCCTGTTGTCCCAGAATAAATCTTCTGTGTACTCTGTTCATCTTTTTATTATGTCAGTGTTATTAATTATAATTTCTCCATTTTTTCCTCTGATACAACCGTTTCCCGTTATATTATTTTTCATCTTAGTAAATCTTTTTGTATGTTCATGTAATTCTTTCGAGTTGTGTTTTATTTCCAGATCCATCTATTTCTTTGCAATTTTCTGCAGCCACTCTTCTTTGGCAACTCTGCACATGTGACTGTATTTCTCTATCTATTACTATATACTCTGGAGTGTTCTTTGCTTTCTTTCTTTGAGACATTTTACTCAAGATTTCATCAGTTATCAATAATTGTTTTTTTTCTTACTAATCTTCACCGGAAAAGATCTATAACAATTGTTGAACATTGTAGTAACAGACAGTGCAAAGAAAGGACTCTCCTTGAATATAAAGAAAACAGTAACAATGATGATATCAAAGACAAAGGTGACACTCAGATAGTGAAATAGAGATGACAAGGAAAATTCTTCGCCAAATGGATAGTTTTAAATACTGTAACATGCACGAGGAATGGTGAAAGTAACAAAGCGAGGTTGCAGGTGTGGGGTCAGAGTAAGGCAGATGTGGGGCCAAGAAGGGTAATCAAACATCTTCAGCAAAAAGGTTAGAACCCAGACAGGGGGATGGCATGGCACATACACGTCAAGATAAGCCAGCCGCGAGCAAGTAGAATGTGCCATAAGACAGGTAACAAAGGAAAATCCAAAAAGTAGTGTTCATGGGAATCTGTAATTAAGAGATCAAGGGTGGAATAGATTCTCATGGAAGGTAACGAACAGCCCAATATAGAGAGAAGGAAGTGATGGGCCGGGGCAATTAATAGGCAAGTTAGGGGAACTTAGCCCAGGAGTTAGATGTGGGCAAGTGAGGAAAACTGGGCCCAAAGGATAGACTCAGGGAAGTTGAGTTGGTTACGGTCGGACTAGAAAGAGAGTCTGGCGTAACAGTCTATTTCACACAGGCCTGTCAAAGGCAGTATTGTATTCCAAAAGATCGTGGAACTAATATGTATATAGGTTTTCAGACTCATTACCTCATTGGCTTGTGCTGCTTCCATGTTTTGTTTTATTCTTTTCTGGTTTTCATGAACTAACACAATATCACTGGGCTTTTCTCTGATGCACTGGAAAATAAAGAAAACATATATTTTACCAAATTGCTCATGAGCAGCACATCATTATTTCAGAATATTTACAGAGAGCACGAGTATTATTCTGGCACAGTTTTGAATCATGCACATGAAGATCCTAACCCTTCTTTTTTTTTCTTGTATTCCTCATTAGAGCAAAGGCTCGCAATCATATGTGCACATTTTACTTCCATCTCTCTTGTTCACATCATAATATATTTTGCCTTGAATTGTTCAAACCAGAACTATTCAGTCTAGTTTTTTATTTTGCGCTTGCTAGCTTTGAACTCAAGCATAGTCAACACACACTATTTACAGCTAGTGATGGACTAAATTTTGCGTGTGGATTAGCTTTCCCTATTAACAGTGTCCCTCGCCATCAGGCAAACCCACTCCGAACTTCAGAGGTACTTGTAATTTACATCCCCAAGTCAAGGACGAGAAGGCAACATTTTAGTCCAACTGGACGGTGCAGGGGTTGAACCCCTTACCTCGGCATCAGCACAATGGATGTTTAAGAACACGCCGTTCTTACCCATTCGGCCGTGCTGGACCTATGGTCTAGGAGTTAAAACATTGTATCCCTATTAGTAGTTTTTATTTCTTCTTCTTGTTCATCCGGAGTGTTTTTTCAGATGTGATTGCGGTGTGCGTTAGGCACCCTTGGGTCGAAACCCTTAGGTCAACACATCCGGCTTCTGCATGCATTTTTGACCAGGTTAGCATTCCTGGGAGACTCTAACTTTTGTGGTACCGTCCACCTCCCAGCTGGTCGAGTTGGAACAGTCGAAGACTTCGCAGTCATCCCTCAAAGGAAGGCAGGGACAGTCCATAGGCATTTTCCGCCATCCTGGGTGGCTTCCATAATTGCAGAGCCAACACATAATGCTCTGGTGCTGGGCTCACCGAGGGAATCGTCACGTCCTGCTCATGGCTGCTTTAATTCCTCACTTCAATATATTGGGCACTTCGTTAACCCCGGGCCGTTCCCACACAAACCAGACCAGTCTGCAGACGGTATCCACTCAGCGAGTTTTCGACATGGACATGTGCTTGTTGTTGCGCCCGTCAGAGCTGGTCCAGGCACGACTGACATTCGGAAAACTACCTAGTCAGAGCTGTTCCGAACAAAAGCGGCACTCGGAAACTAGGTAGTCAGAGCTGTTCCTAGCACGAGAGACAGTCGGACGAGACATTTCACTCGGACGTAAATGCGTAGTGCCAATTTTTATTTTGCCACCCGTAGAACGGCACTTCCGGCTTCAGCGTGCATTTTTTAGTGAGGTTAGCCTTCCTCGTGTTCGGGTAGTTTTTATTTAAGAGTACATCATTATTGTTATAGTTATACTTAGTTGTATGTCCTTCACAGGACTTTGCAGTCAATCTCAGATTTGCTGGCGATTTAGTAGGCAATTTTAAATTAGTATTAAAAATTATTTATTTTGCCATTGCTCTCTGGACGGCAATGCTCATGCGATCGAAAACAAAGCAAAGCGGACTGCTTTTACAATTGCCCGCAGCTGGTTTTGAACCGTCGACTGATAAGTTGGATAATTTTGTATTGAATTGACTAATCATGAAACTAACTAACTCATGACTGACATGTTCATGTTCTTTCAATATTTCTTCTTCAACTTCTAATCTATCTCCGCGGCCACAGTGACAAGTTTTTTTTTTTAACTTAAAAAAAAAATAAAAAAATCTTAGAATACGTGCATGACAAAATAAGACTTAAAAAATGAAAGTGCAAATGAAAGACCTGAAAGTGACAGAAAATGTATTACAAGTCAAATGTAATATATCACAGCTGTAGATTAGAAGCAGGAGCACTTGTTTATGTTAGGATTTTAGGAGCACTTGTCTGTCTCTTTGCTAGCTCCGTTGCTAAAGTAAAGGAAAGGCTTGCGAACGAGGTTCGTGAGCCGGGTAACAGTGTGAGAAACTAACAACAGTTTCGGAGGAGCTCAGCTGCGTCCGATTTCTGCAGCAGACCGTGTCGCGTTGTGTTATATCATGCTGGTAATGGTATGGGAGCCGGTTGTTCAGAAAGAAATGGCAAACTACTGAACGTAACACTTGCCTAGCACATCAACAGCAGCTGAAAAATGCTGGTGTTGACTGCAATGTCCCGTAAGGGATACGCAACAATTTGTTGTTGTCTGTCTGTCACTGGTGAGTCAGAGATATGGTTATTGTTACTTCCTCCGATAGAACTAGTGTCTATCTTCACGAAACCGTTGTAAGCAAACGACAACGACAGCAACACTCAGTAACCGTTACCAACCTACAATAACAGAAATCGAAGAATGTTGAAAATATACAAGTCATATAAAATAAGCAATTGGAATGTTTTCAATGGGCTAAGCTAAGACTAGAGTAAGATAAACAAAGACAGATTTCTGACAAGCGTCAGAAAGAGTCAATTTTTTTTTTTGCACTCGCTCGCTTTGAACTCAAGCGTAGTTCATACACACTATTTACAGTAGTGATGGACTGAATTTTGCGTGCGGATTAGCTTTCCCTATTAACAGTGTCCCTTTGCCTCAGGTGAACTCACTCCAACTCCAGAAGTACTTGTAATTTACGTCCCCAAGTCAAGGGCGACAAATCAACATTTTAGTCTAGCTGTCCGGTGTACGGGGTTGAACCACTAACCTCGGCATCAGCACAACGGATGTTTAAGAACACGCGTTCTCACCCATTCGGCCTTGTGGACCTGCGAGGCAAAATTTAACATTAATCAGTCACATCATGATTATGAGAAGAAAACATCAACCTGTATCTGACTGAATGGTACCCTTTTTAGCCTGGGTCGACCTGTCAGTCCAGAGGTCAATGTTAAAAATTCGAATTTGCACCGATGCCATTCGAAACCATAACCACCAGTGCCCGCCGTAATATTATTATTAACATACTCAAAATCACCTCATGTATTAGGTGAAAACGGTCGTGGTATTAAATATGAATTCTGAGAGTGGACACAAAATATTTAAAAGAAGAAAAAAAAACCATTCTGGGCATGAACATACCCGAGGCAGGGCAACTGGTGAAATGTCGAGTCAGGAATACACTTCTTTGAATGTGTCTTCTGACTGAGTCAGCCACTTGGAGACATGGTTTAGCCTGCAGCATCCTAAACTTGTCTGCAATCGTGGGTAAGACAACGATGTATCGCTTACACGTTACCACGTGTCCATTTGTGCGTCCCATTAGCACCCGCATATTCTGTATGCGCTTTAGTTTCACGACCTGACTCTTTAGGGCTTAGGCACTGTGAGTAGTCGCAATCCATACTCAACTACTGAGAGAATTAGATGTTGATATAGTAATTTGATAGAGCATTCCAACGAGAAAAAAAGAGTATTGAAGTGTTATATAGAACCTGTACTTTTGTATGGATGTGAAACGTGGACGATAAGCAGACTAGCTAATAAATATCTAATGGCAGTGGAAATGTGGTTTCTGGGGAAAATGCAAAAAATACCATCAATCAATTAATCAATCATGTGCCATGCCAGAAAGCGTGGGCGATCATGACTCGCCATTTCACTCGATCACCAGAGTCGTGGATAAAGAATACCATGGCCAAACAGAAAAACCAAAGAGCAATTGCTACAAGCGGAAAATGAAAGCCGCAAACTGATTAGAGAAATTAGATAGACAGTCAGTAAAGTTTGCTTGGGCACGTTACGAGAAGAAATAAATTAGAGAACTTGGTGATAACTGGCAAGATTGAGGGGGGGGGGGAGAACAAGGAGAAGGCATGGAAGTAAATATCTGGATGGCTTTACCATATATGGCATGGTCGGGACAAGAACACAGAGCTGGTCCATGACTGGTGATAGTGTAAGGTGGCGAAACATGGCCGTCCACGCATAACACATGATGATGAGAGTGTGAACAACATTCTTTACGCCATGTCCTTTGCGGCCATGATCTTCAGTGCACCGAGTCCCTTCTTAGATCTCATAACAACACCTTCTATATGATCCCTGAATGGCAGGCTTCTGTAAAAGATGATTCCCAGTTATATCGGTTTACTCGCCCTATTGACATATCTCTGAGGTTTATTGTAAGACTAATGCAAGTTAGCAGATTGCCTGGTCCACCAAGTATACAGATAAATAACACATCTCTGAAACAAGTTAAAGAATTCAAATATCTTGGAAGTATGATCACAGAAGATGGCAGATTGGACAGAGAAATCGAATTCAGATGTCAAAAAGCAAGTGCGCTTACATATCAACTATCACCCAATACTGAAACATCCACATAATATATATATACCCATGTCCGCAAAACAACAGATACTAAACAGCACATTCACACCAATGCTATGCTACCAATCTCAAACTTGGACTTATCCAAGTCAATCAATCAATCAGTCATGTGCCATGCCGGAAAGCATGGGCGGTCATGACTCGCCATTTCACTCGATCACCAGAGTCGTGGATCAGCTCAGTGTTCATGTCTCGTCCATGCCATGTGGCCAAGCCATCCAGATATTTTCCTCTCGGTCTTCCTCTTGGTCTGTTCCCTTCGATCTTGCAAGTTGTCACTAAGTTCTCCAGTCCATTTCTTCTCATAACATGTCCAAAAAATTTTGACTGTCTATGTCTAATTTCTCTAAACAATCTACGATTTTCATTTGTCTCCTGTAGTACTTGGTCATTGGTTTTTCTATCTGTCCATGGTATTCTTTGCATTTTCCTCAGAAACCGCATTTCTGCAGCCATCAGATATTTTTCAGCTTGACTGCTCATTGTCCAGGTTTCACATCCATAGAAAAGAATAGGCTCTATGTATCCCCTCAACACTCTTTTTCTCGTTTCAGTTGACATCTTTTTATTGGTCAGAATGTTTTTCATCTTGCTAAAGGCTACTTTCGCCATGGCGATTCTTGTTCTAATCTCTTCAAGGCATCTCCCATCAGATGTTATGACTGATGTTATCAGATGTTATCCAAGTCACACGTTCGCAAAATCAACACCTGTGAGATAAGATTCCTGAGGAGAGCTGTCAACTTACAAGTGACAATCCGAGACTGAGTAAGGAATGCTGTTATTAGACAGACAGTAAGATTAACACCCTGTGCCACATTTACTGAAAGACAGACGATCGAGTGATTTTGCCATGTCGTTAGAATCCTGAATACAACACCAATTACCAGTATTGGCCTTACATCAAAGATCGTCTGCGACGAGGGAAATCATGGATGGCTCAGCGGAGGGTACGATCAGACAGGTGTGCCCCTTGGAGAACATCAGGCGAGGAGAGGAGTGGGTCAGAGTGCCAGCGGAGCAGTCAGACTTGTGCAGAGTTATAATCACATTGAGCCGGGAGTGCAGGGAGTGGCCAGCAGGGGCCACAGAAGTAGAAATTCAGCAACTAATTCAGGATAATTCTCGCCCGGGTGATGTGATTATCTACACGGATGGGTCGGTGTTGAGAGGTAGGAGAAGTGCCTGGGGGTTCTTGGCAAAAGCTAATGGTCGGCATTTGGTGCAGGAGAGCTGGCGTATGATAACACAACATCTAGCTTAAGAATGGAGGTGGAGGCGGTCAGTGCAGCTTTCCGCTGGATAGAGAACACGACACATACACACATCGTGATTGTAACTGACTCAGAAAGTATGCTGAGGAGGGTGAGAACAGGCAAGCTTCGTGCAGAGTGGCTTGCTTCGCTTCGGAGGTCACGTGTAGCAAGCATCACCTGGATCTTTTCTCCTGGGCATGCCGGTGTGCTGGGGAATGAACAGGCGGACAGATTGGCTGGCTTGGCAAAACTTGGTGGAGTATTGATGCATGACAAAACAGACGTGGTTGCGGCCTTGTGGGAGCACGTGTACACCTCGGAGGAGCAAATGGATCACCATAGTCTGGTAAGAATGAGGCAGCGAGGTGTGACGAGGGGATCTGGCCGACTATCGACGCTCAGAGGAAAGGCGAGACGGACATATAATCAGATTGCTACTGGAACTGTTAGTGTTGGAACTCTTCGCTGGCTGCTGAGGATGGGGACGGAGCTCTTATGGGAATGTCCCGAATGCTGTGATGTCGGTTCCTAAATCAATCATCAATCAATCAATCATCTGCGACGAGACCAAGAGGACGCCCAAGAAGAAAATGGATTGACGACATCAAAGACATTGTACAATCACAAGGAATGACACTATCCAGTTCCGTACATCGGGCGCTGGAGCGTAAATTATTCCTCCCCACGACGCTTGGCGGCAGAAGTGGAAGATGATGTTGATGATGATGATTGTATGACTTAAGACGTCAGCCCTAACAATCCTATTGTCCAGAAACTCAACGGAGTAGAGAGGACAGAGACAGCTCCAGTTAGGCTCTCCATCTGACGAGATCCTGGCAACCTGGTTAAAGGAACGGGAACTTGATGCTATTTATATCCCCGCTGATCGTCCATGGCGGCCCTGGAATCGGTAACTATTTTGGATGTTTCTTTCAAGCATCTGTTCTTATTGTGTTGCTTACAGCTTATCTGTGCTGTTTTCTATGTAAGCCTTGAAACTTTAATGTAGAAGAAGCTGAATTACTTAAAACAGACCGTTGTCAGTATCGTTAGCAACACCACAAAGTGTAGAGTTAATTTTAATTTTAGAAAAATTAATTTATTTAAAAAAAAAACGTTTCACTTTCATTTGATACAATTAAAACAATCATTAAATTATAATTATTTAAATTATCAGTATATTTTATTTACTAATTTAGTAACTGTGGTCATGTTTTATAAATTGGGATTTAAATTATAAGATTTATTAAGAAGAATTATTATTATTAATATAAGTAGCAATTTTGGTCAATATTTAAAAATTGGGTTTTTACTTATGAAATCATACCAGTTAGATAGAGTTTGACGAGACGAATCCAACGGTATCTCAACGAAGACTGTACGTTGATTCTAAGCGGAGTTATGAATTATATGGTGACGTAATTTAATACCAGGAAGTGCAATGAAGAATTAACTGATAAGTCAGGATTTATCGCGTCCCTAAGATTGGAAACTTGAGAAATTCTGCCTTCTATTAACGTGGCTTGTTTATTTTTAAACGGACAACATTGTGCCATATATCATTGCGTCCGGGGCGGCGAGGCCTAACTTGACGTATTATTTTTTTTTTTATAGGATGTGCCCTGACCTAATTAACTATTTAAAATGGCCGCAAACTGTTTATTATTTGCCTTCTATTAACGTGGCTTGTTTATTTTTAAACGGACAACATTGTGCCATATATCATTGCGTCCGGGGCGGCGAGGCCTAACTTGACGTATTATTTTTTTTTTTTATAGGATGTGCCCTGACCTAATTAACTATTTAAAATGGCCGCAAACTGTTTATTATTTGCCTTCTATTAACGTGGCTTGTTTATTTTTAAACGGACAACATTGTGCCATATATCATTGCGTCCGGGGCAGGCGAGGCCTAACTTGACGTATTATTATTTTTTTTTTATAGGATGTGCCCTGACCTAATTAACTATTTAAAATGGCCGCAAACTGTTTATTATTTGCCTTCTATTAACGTGGCTTGTTTATTTTTAAACGGACAACATTGTGCCATATATCATTGCGTCCGGGGCGGCGAGGCCTAACTTGACGTATTATTTTTTTTTTTTATAGGATGTGCCCTGACCTAATTAACAATTTAAAATGGCCGCAAACTGTTTATTATTTGCCTTCTATTAACGTGGCTTGTTTATTTTTAAACGGACAACATTGTGCCATATATCATTGGGTCCGGGGCGGCGAGGCCTAACTTGACGTATTATTTTTTTTTTTTATAGGATGTGCCCTGACCTAATTAACAATTTAAAATGGCCGCCAACTGTTTATTATTTGCCTTCTATTAACGTGGCTTGTTTATTTTTAAACGGACAACATTGTGCCATATATCATTGCGTCCGGGGCGGCGAGGCCTAACTTGACGTATTATTTTTTTTTTTTTATAGGATGTGCCCTGACCTAATTAACAATTTAAAATGGCCGCCAACTGTTTATTATTTGCCTTCTATTAACGTGGCTTGTTTATTTTTAAACGGACAACATTGTGCCATATATCATTGGGTCCGGGGCGGCGAGGCCTAACTTGACGTATTATTTTTTTTTTTTATAGGAGGTGCCCTGACCTAATTAACAATTTAAAATGGCCGCCAACTGTTTATTATTTGTGCCATATATCATTGCGTCCGGGGCGGCGAGGCCTAACTTGACGTATTATTCATTTTTATTATAGGATGTGCCCTGACCTAATTAACAATTTAAAATGGCCGCCAACTGTTTATTATTTGTGCCATATATCATTGCGTCCGGGGCGGCGAGGCCTAACTTGACGTATTATTCATTTTTATTATAGGATGTGCCCTGACCTAATTAACAATTTAAAATGGCCGCCAACTGTTTATTATTTGTGCCATATATCATTGCGTCCGGGGCGGCGAGGCCTAACTTGACGTATTATTCATTTTTATTATAGGATGTGCCCTGACCTAATTAACAATTTAAAATGGCCGCCAACTGTTTATTATTTGTGCCATATATCATTGCGTCCGGGGCGGCGAGGCCTAACTTGACGTATTATTCATTTTTATTATAGGATGTGCCCTGACCTAATTAACAATTTAAAATGGCCGCCAACTGTTTATTATTTGTGCCATATATCATTGCGTCCGGGGCGGCGAGGCCTAACTTGACGTATTATTCATTTTTTTTATAGGATGTGCCCTGACCTAATTAACAATTTAAAATGGCTTCACAGCTTGTTTACCTCCAAACAAAATTAAAATGTACTTACATTTCCATGATCTGGCTGTTCGCTGCTACCTGTTGCAGGTCTTGGATGTTTACTTGGACGTTCAATGAGTCTTCTCTGATGATGGTCTACGCAGGGTCTCACTTGAACTGAAAAATATAAATCATAAAATACCCTAGAAATAGATATATACATATAGCACAATACACAAGAATATTGATTATGTGGTTGTTTCGTCAATATGGAAGCAGTATACTCGAGTTTCGCCCTCATTTGAGCTCGTCAGTAGTGCACATCCTTGACCGGACCCGGAAACAGTCCCGGATCACGCGTGTGAAGCGGGTGTGTAACCACGCGGCACACACTGGACACACCAAATTATCACAACAGAATGTCACAACGCTACCCATCGTAGGCTATGCTCAAGATTGCCCAATCGCCGCGACCGACGTCCATCAATCGATGGGACCCGAACGATCAGGACTTCTCACTGGCAAGGAACACCAGGCCTCCTAAATCCAGTGAGCAATAATCAATTGATTATGTGGTTGTTTCGGAATTTGAAATTTAAATATTGAGCACAACCCACTACTGGCAACGCGGATCGCATTCTGGTATGAACCTAAGGCCTATCCACGTCAATATGGAAGCACTATACTCGAGTTTCGCCCTCATTTGAGCTCGTCAGTAGTCAATATTCCTGACCGGATCCGGAAACAGTCCCGGATCACGCATGTGAAGCAGGTGTGTAACCACGCGGCACACACCAAATTATCACAACAGAACATCACAACGCTACCCATCGTAGCTACTCAATCTTGAGCATAGCCTACGATGGGTAGCGTTGTGATGTTCTGTTGTGATAATTTTGTGTATGCCGCGTGGTTACACACCCGCTTCACACGCGTGATCCGGGACTGTTTCCGGATCCGGTCAGGAATATTGACTACTGACCAGCTGAAACGAGGGCGAAACTCAAGAATATAAAAAATAACACAAAGTAATCCAGCTTTACAGGAAAAAATTATGAAACGAACAGGACGTTGCTGCGATTACCTTCATCTACAAACAAATACATACATAAAACACAACATATAACCATGGAGAAGACTACAGTGACTACATTAAAGCATAAAAATGGAATGAGAAGGATAGGAAGCTGAAAAAAATGGGAGCAATGAAGAGAAAATGAAAATTGTACAAGTGTTTTGCTTATCCTCAGAATCCCAATGCATTGTGTTATTGGGGTTGTATAAGATCAGACCACCGGTAATCCACAAAATATGGGTTGGCACAGCAAGATTATACTGTGTGGCACTGATGTGTAACACTCAGGTTATCTCTTGCACGGATGATGGGTATACTGCAGTTGTGTCAACCGCAGCTTCTCTCGTTGCTGCTCAGTGCAAGACATAAAGAACAGATAGGTGTGAATGAGAGCCAGCACGGATGATGGATATACTGCAGTTGTGTCAACTGCAGCTTCTCTCGTTGCTGCTCAGTGCAAGACATAAAGAACAGATAGGTGTGAATGAGAGCCAGCACGGATGATGGATATACTGCAGTTGTGTCAACTGCAGCTTCTCTCGTTGCTGCTCAGTGCAAGACATAAAGAACAGATAGGTGTGAATGAGAGCCAGCACGGATGATGGATATACTGCAGTTGTGTCAACTGCAGCTTCTCTCGTTGCTGCTCAGTGCAAGACATAAAGAACAGCACGGTTGATTGATATACCATCATACCCAGGTGCAAACATCATTGCTCTTTAATATTCGTTCACTTTGGCCAACCCATCCACTGAAACAACCCACTCATGGTTTGTCCTGACATCCACCTGATCACTTCTTCTTAGCCTTCACTCTCAGACCACCTTCACAAAATAAGAGACACTCATGTTAGTATCTCAGCCTGGGATTCAGAGATAAGTAGCGAAATCTGTTTGTAAATTTGCATTTTCTCTTCATTGCTGTCATTTCTTCACCCTTTTATTCTTCTCATTCCATTTTTATGCCTTAATGTAGTCACTGGAAGGTCTTCTCCGTGATTATATGTTGTGTTTTGTGTAGGTATGTGTTCACTGATGAAGCTAATCAAAACGTCTGTAACTGTGTTTTTCATGATTCCTTTCTGTAAGCTTCATTACTGTGTTTAATTTTATATTTTTGAGATTTTCACAAAGCACAAAAAAAAGAAGAGGCAAGTGAAATATTTCAGCCACAAGTAGGAAGATAACATCCAGAGATGGACGTACATCAGCTTGACGGAATGTAGTCAGGATGAGAGACAGACAGCATTGGAGATCCATTGCAGCCAATCTTCATTGTGGAGACAGCAACTGATTGATTTATCGTAGTTCCACTAATTTTATTCAACAAATATATAGAAACTCACCGCAGGAAGGTGTGCACCTGAATTGTTTCATCAGACTGACACATGCCACAATACACCAAGCTGTACTTACCTGTGAGACAGTGAAAACTTGACAACATACTTAATCTAAATACTAAACAAATATTACTGCTTTACCATCTCAAATGTGTAAAAGAAACAAGATAGACAGTAACAACATTACAAAAAAGATAAATAACCTATTGCAAAATCTACTAAAAAATCTATCACATTCATACTGAAGTAGTCATCAGAAGGGATGTCAGCCGCTTTCCAGAACCAGAGGTCAAGCACTTTTTTATACTTACCTTTTTTTGAGTGGTCATCACATCTCTGACCATCTCATAATAGACACAGTTCTCACCTTCCAGCTGCCATACATGACGTAACAATATATCAGATAAAGCACTGTCATTCTGCATAAAATTTTTCAGTCTTTCCTTGCACAAATCATCTAACTTCCTAAACATATCTAAGTCCAGTAATAAAGGGGTTAATCCTTTACTAGCAACTTCCGATTTCAGCTCCTTTTGATAAGCGACTCTTGTGAGTTTATCATGCTTCTCACATATAGCTGCATGAACAGCTTTCTCCCTCTCTGCCATTCTCTGTCTAACCCTAGGTGCCTGCCGAACAGCAAACTGGACAAGTTGGTGTTGCTTGTCCTTTGGACATAACTCCAGCCACTGCAAAGTGTTGTTTTGCACAGCCTTCAACTTGGCATCATTGAAACCAAGTGAGGCATGCGGAGCCCTCCGCATCAAGGCATCCATCATGCCTAGAGTCCGCTCAGCATGCATATTATGCATAGGAGCTGATTCTGTTGCTTCAATCATCTCATCGGATTCATTAATTTGAATACTACCATCACCTAACTGCCTGTTAAGAAGTATAATAAAGCTAGAAGTCAATTTTTTCACTGTCTCCAGGAACTCCTCCCTAGTGGCCATCTCCACGTGTGTGAGGTCTGGCTCCACATCCACCATCGGCTGCCCCAACACATTGACTGTGGTGCTGCACAGATCCTCCGGTGAAGCCAGTAAGCCCTTCAGTCTTTCTATGGCTGGCTGGAATTCTGTAGCCTGGAAGAAAGGAATGTTGTAAAGACACATGACATATTTGTAGTCAAGTACCAAACAGTTTACTGTATAAACAGATAGTCTCAGAGCAAATATTGCCAATTGAGCCAAGTGAGCCGGGTACCAGGCGTTCGAAGCTCAGCTGCGACCAATTTGTGCAGCAGACCGTGTCACGTTGTGTTATAACGTGCTGGTATGGGAGCCTGTCGTTCGGAAAGCAATGGCAAACTACTGAACGTAACACTTACATGCACATAATTAAACACATTATCAAAACACACATACACACACACCTACATGCACATTAATTACACATATTATCAACATACCTCAAAACACACACACACACCTACACGCACATAAATTACATCCATTGTTAACACATACACAAACACACACGCACGTACATACATATTAATTAAAATATTTATACACAAACACATATATGTATATTAATTACCCTATTTCTCCATATACACAGACCTATATGGACCATTAATTACATCCATTCTCAACAAACACACACACACAAGAAATCTGGAATTAAAAGGCAGATAAATGTCACTTTTTATACTAATCATGTTAATACTGCACTAAATTATTTCTTAGCAATGCATAATACATACCCCAAGCCGATAACCACGTTTTCCTCCATCATAGAAGAAGCTCATCCATGGCCCCGTGAGATATTTTGAGAACAGTCCCATGACTTGCAGTTGAAGTAGGATCGTAGTCTCAGTTAATCCATTGAGAATCCTCTTGCAGAGATCTCTACACTTCCTAGTTATCATGAAATTGATGAGTATGTCGCGATGGCAGTAGATGACGGCTGCCATATGAAACATGACATGTAGGCGGTTGCCTACATATCGCAAAATAATGTTTGGTTTTATGCCATGTTTCTTCAGGTAGGTCATAAAGTAGGAGGGATCTCCAGAACCGTCTTTGAATCTGCAAAGAGAAAACATTGTAGACATTCAAGCATGTGTGATGTAGATCCACACAATCTTGCATTTATTTATAACACACATGAAGTTGTAAAGGTAAGTAAATCAGGTTGTCTTCTCGTGATGTCATTCAGCTGATATCCTATAAGCTGGCTTCATGGTAAAGGGTTTACGGGTGTAGTTTGTGATACTGCATACCTGTGTTCGAAACACAGCTGCACGAGATTTGCTGGCAGATCATGTTGCAATTTTTTTTTTACAAAATGGTAATGGTATGGGTGCCAGTCATTCGGAAAGCAATGGCAAACTACTGAACAAAACTTGACAAGACATCAATAACAGCAAAAATTTCCAGTATTTAGTGCAACACCATTGTTTAGGATATGATGCTAACTTTTTAATAATTTTAACTTAATTTTTTAGAACTATTAAACTAATTTCTTAAAAATATCCTATAAAGTATGACACCTGTTATAATGTCCATTTCTCAAAGCAAGTGGTAACACATGTTAATATCCATAACTCCTATTTGTTTTAACACACTACAGATACAAACTAATATAGGTGGGTAAGCAATTGGAATGCAATAAAACATTGACATTAATGTTCATAGAGAAGCACTGTACCAATTACCTCAGTTTAGAAACTTGATGAATCAGCTGGGCAGCACGGCATCCTAAGGCTGGTTTCAGATTTGAAATGCGTCCTTGCTTATGCCAAATCCAGCTTATGAAGTGTAGTTCTTGCCGCAGTGGCCAGTCCATCCAAGGGATGTACACTACACTTCAACTCAACGATATCACCCATCAATTTCGATAGTTCTCTGTGGACACAGTGGTTGACACTTGCCCTGTCACTCATGGTGGATCGAATGTTTTTGCAAACTGTTTCTTTCACCTCTGCGAAATCCAGGGCATATGCCTCACTATATGTCTGACAGACATCGGAAATTGCTTGGGTGATATGGTTGAGCAGCTGGTCTGTCGCACCATCTGAAAGAGAACTGACATTCAATGTTAGATCTTTGTCTGTACCTTCTGATGTGATCAAATGCACATGGACCTCATTTATGTGGGTTCCAGCCTTGGTAGTGGAGTCCCAGGCTAAAGTAGCACTTTTACAGTTATGCAGGGCATGAACCCACCTGGACCTCGGCAAGTATACCTATTTCTATGGCCATGTGTGCCACTGTACTAGCGCAGGGCAGATGTGAAAATGTCCTATTGAAAAATGTATGGCCTATGCAACCTAACAAATGAGACACACTTCCTACACTCACATTATGTAACACAAATTCATACACACAACGGCGGAACATAACATCATATTGGCCATTTCTCTTGGTCTTAATAACCTTGCTATCTTGTACTTTCTCTTCCAGCATGGCAATTTCATTTTCATAATGTGCTGATGTTTCTGCTGCACATTTTTCAACTTTCTTTCGTTCTCTTGCATGGAGTTCTTTCATTCTTTGTTTCTCCAACTCGGCAGTCTTTTTAACGTCATCAAGTCTCGTCTTGTGTAGGTCAACTTTTAGTCTGGTGTCAGCAACCATTCTAGATAAATGGTAATTGATTGCCAATACATTCTTATTTTCTTTCAGGCTGCTATCTAAAGCTGTTTCTAGGACACTTACTCTATTCTTTAGATAATGCAGATCCAGCAGTCTTTTCAAATTATCATCATGCTTTTCCTTTACATCCTTATATTTTAATCTCCAATGCATTGCTGACTGCATCTGCCTTTTAACTTTCTCATTTAGTCGTTTCACAGACAACTGTGATGTCTTCCTCTTGGGTGAAGCTTTGAGAAGCTCTTTCACCTGCTCACGCAAACATTGTATCTTCTTTGTCATGATTATAATAGTGCGTTGCTTGTGGACACAGTTGTCACAGTCTCTCTTTAGTCTCTTTGGTGACTGTCCACAGGAAACTGAAACAGAAGGTAATGAAGAAGAATGTGCTGATTGTGATATGCTTGATTGTAGCAGTGTATTTAATGGTGGTGTGTAGGTTGATTCTGGGTGCTGTGTTGGTGATGTATGTCCAGGCTGTGGCACAGTAGGTGTGACAGACAGAGTCTTGAATGTCAGAGGAAATGGTTCAAGAAAGAGTGTGCACAAGTGATGGCCATTGTTTGGTTAAATTGCTTTTATGTTTCAGAATTAATTTGTTAAATATACGTAAATTATTAGAAAGAGTACTTTCCTGTATTAGCTTGTCTGGTTCGTTGGCATGAACGAGACTCCTCACTTCTCTCAGCACATCAGGTACAGCACGACCATCTGCTATTAATAGCTTAGCAATGAAGCCTTTCAGGATTGGGTATCCAGGTTGAAACACTGACAAGTGTTCTGTGAGATGCATAGCGGTCCTCTTTGCCATCTTCAGTAGTCGATTCTAAAGACAACAAGTGTATAATGTATTACATTCATGAATACGTATGTTACCGAAAGTTATTTAATATATGTGCAACATGTAACATCATCTAGTTATCCTAAATGTTCAGGAAATGTGGCCGTGATTGTCAAAGGTAAAAGTAGAATTGATTCTGATTCTATCATCTATTGTGGAGTTAGATAAAAATGTCTCCAACAGACTATCATAATGTAAATAAAACAGAACATGAAAGATGCAAAAATAAAAGTTACATTAACATTGGTTGTGAATTTAAAAAGTTTAAGTCCCCGCTAATCACTGGTATCATGAAGGCTAATAGACTACAATGGTTGGGGCATATAGAAAGAATGGAAGATAATAGGGAAACAAATCTCGCTTACACTCAGGAAATAAATGACCGTAGACCCCGAGGTAGACCAAGAAGACGGTGGAGACATAATATATACACAGACCTACAAGCACTTGGAATCAACGACTCGCAAGAGAAGGTCAAGCAGAGAGACGAATGGAGACGGATTGTATCTGCAGCAAAGAACCTCAATGGCTTGGAACACTGAAGAAGAAGGAGAAGAAGAAGAAGATATTATATTATCTTAATAACCTAACTGCATTAATGTAAGTAAGTAAGTTTGCAACTGCTGCATAAATTAAGCAGCAGTTAATTAATTATTCAGATATTAAATAATAAAAAAAATTAAAATATTAAATAATTAACTGTTCACTAAAAATCGATTTCTACTTCTCAGACTTCTTTTTTCTGTATCTAATTAATTAATTAATAAATAATAGTCAGCAATTAAAAATTAAATACTAACTTATTTAAAACATAACTTATTTTACAGTACTGTATTTAAATTTAAAATAATTAAGTGCTGCAGCGGAGCTTAGAAAAAAAGTACTCCTTACTTAACATCTTAAACATCTTACAAGTTTACAGACGGGTCTGAAAACTGGCTTTCAAAATTATTTTCAGTCATGTAAAATGCTGAAATATCATCATGCACGTACACAGATAGATACATACATTACAGTATTAGTATTACTGCTACACATGACACTTGTATTCTGTTTAATGTTAGTACTTAAATTACCAGTTCTAATTGTAAATAAATACAGGTCCGCTCTATAGTTTATTGTATCGGCGCCGCAATCGGAGTATCAGTATCATACTAATAGTATTACTATAATACTATCAGTGTATGACGGCCGGCCGTGGCCATGTCTGACACTAAATATTTTGTCCTGAACGTCTGCAAACACCTGGAATGCTCAAACTCTTCATATTTATGTAAAACTGAACGGGGAATTCAAATATGGAAGACAAAATGAAGGGAATGTTCAATTAACATGAGTTATAAACCAAATTACCTTACTAATCGTGAAAAAAACCAAATATAATCCAAATAAATCGTTTTTTTGATATAATACCTTGGCGGTTATCTAGCAGAACCACTTCTAAATATATTAGAATAAGTTCCCCTTTCATCGTACCATACCGATGTCCTTTTTTTCGTTCTTTTAGCAGTCCATGTCAAACCGGAAGTGATCGTTCGAGGACGCAGGAAAAAGTTCGCAAAATTACACAAAAAAAAGTGAAGAGCTAAAAAAAAGGGCGAGAATTCTGAAATTGCTAATATAAGACGCCATATACAAGTTTCAAGTAACAATGATTATGAATCTGGATAAGCCCTGAACTGAATAATCCAATCCAGCGAGCCTAAAATTCAGTGAATATCAATTCTAAGCATAGATTATTAATTATTATTTTATTAATTAATAGTTAAATATTTTTTAAAAATCTGCTCCGTGACTAAAGGCTTGCGAACGCGGTTCGTGAGCCGGGGTACCAGACGTTCGAAGCTCAGCTGCGACCGATTTGTGCAGCAGACCGTGTCGCGTTGTGTTATAACATGCTGGTATGGGAGCCGGTCGTTCAGAAAGCAATGGCAAACTACTGAATGTAACATTTGCCTAGCACATCAACACCAGCTTCCGGTTTCAAGATGGCGACGGACGGTCGTGTTGTTTTGTGTTCGTTAACTTTTTCGCGTAAGGGATGGATTTATTCATCTCTTGCGTGTAATTGGTGTGCCAGGATGTAAAACCAGGAGTTTCTACTCAAGATCTGCGCGGGTGCTACGGAGTTCGTGCATCGAGCGAAGCCATCCTTGAGTGAATTTTCAGCAGCGTGTGTGGTTATCAGCAGTCTGTGTTTACGTTTTTTCAACATGGCGGAAGAACGTCTTCTTTCCGAGTGATCAACAGTCAACATAACGAAGCGGCGTGGTAGCCGCGCAGGGACAAAGAAGCAAGGTAAGCGCGGGGGTTTGAGACGTTTTAGACTCAAGTGTCACCGTCTAGGACTCAGGAACATCCGTATTCTATATTGGAACTGTGCCAGTGTAAAACAACGGGGCTCTATTTTAGAAACCCTAGTTTACAGGAACGACATTGTAGCACTCCAGGAGACGAGACTGGGCGATCAGCTACTCCGAATTGCCGGCTTCAAATGTTTCTACAACAGACGACATCTGGGAACGGCGATTCTCGTTCGCGACAGCATGGTGGCGTCAGAGCTAGACATGTCCAGTTGGGACAGTGACGATATACAAATACAGGCGTTGAGAGTTCATTCCAGTATACCATTCGTGTTGGTTAATGTTTATGCCCGCAATGCGAGTGTGGACGCCCAGAAGTGGCAGTGCTTAAGTGGCATATTAGGCCACGAGAGAAATGTTATTTTCTGTGGTGACTTCAACGCTAAAGGCAGATCATGGGGAAACACTTCCTCCAATACACAAGGGGAGGAGCTCGAGACTGCACCATCGACCTGGTTTGTATCAACAGTGGCTGTGTCACCAGGACAGCAAGCCGTCCAGGCGATGAGGACAGTGCTATTGATCTGGCGCTAGTTTAACCTTCACTCACTACAGTGTGTAGATGGGGTGTCCTAGGACACCATGGCAGCGACCACCACCCTTGCAGCATATTGGTGGAGAAAGGCAGAACCAGGCAGCACAAGCTAAAGGTAAAGACGTTCCAGTATGACAGTACAGGGCAAGATGTGGTGAGCAAAATAAGACGTGACAAGCGCAGAACGTTTCAGGGCAGGAGAAAAAGCTGGGAGCAGCCACCGTGGTGGAGTTTCGAGGTGGAGAAGGCTTGGGTGGATAAGCGTAGTGCTGTAAGGAGATGGCAAAATGCCAAGAAGAACAGAGCTGGTCATCCTAGTCCCTGCTTGCACTTAGAAAGAGAGATGCACACAAAAGTAAGCTATTTCAAAAAACTGGTCAAGGTGGTTAAAAGCGAAAAATGGGCAGAGGTGTGTCAAAGAGTAAGCACAGACAAGTCACTGAAATTGTTCTGGCGACTACATAAAAGCATGAGTGGGGTAGTCAAGAATAAGAGCATTTCTGACTTCCAAGGTGCTGACCTCATCTGGCAGAGGACTGATGAGGACAAGGGCAAAGCCCTCTTTGAACGCTACCTTGAGCAGAGCAACCAGACAGACATGGGAGGCCGGAATCTGGCCAAGGAGGTCACCTCAGACAGATGCAAGGCCCAGAACACTTCGGATGAAGACACAGTGACAGTGAAAGAAATCAAGGCTGTGCTTCGACGATCAAAAAACAGTGCTCCAGGTCCTGATGGCATAAGATACGACGACATAAATAGGTGTACCGACAATGAGCTAGAGAAACTAGCAGACATGTACAACAACAGTATAGGGAGTGCTAGCATCAAGGAGGAATGGTTACATAGCTATCTGATTCCCTTGCCGAAGCCTGACAAAGACCACAAAAAAATTCAGGGATATCGAATTATAACCATGCAGAATACAGTAGGCAAGCTGCTGGAGAAGGTAATTGCCAGGAAAATATCAAGCCAACTAGAGAGGCAAGGTGTTTTCCCACCTACCCTGGGTGGGTACCGTCCAAAAAGAGAAACCTGGACCAATGCAGCAGTCTTTGCCCATGATGTCTATGAAGGTTTCCACTCAGGCACTGAAACTGTTGCTGCAGCGATTGATCTTGAGGACGCATACAACAGAGTACCACTGGATTTTTTAATGTTTCAGCTTCTTGAACTAAACGTAAGTCCATTCCTCCTTAGTTGGATCGCTGCAGCCCTCTTCCAACGGAAAGTAGTTTTTAGATGTGGCAGTTGGACTTCGGAACCAACAACAATATATCCTGGCCTACCACAGGGATCACCATTATCTCCGGTACTGTTCAACGCCTACACAGTGAGAATCACCAGTGAGCAGATCACTGGACCTGGCAGGATATTGTCATATGCCGATGATGTTTTAGTGTATCGTCAGGGTAAGGATAGAGAGGAGGTTGCTGTGGAACTACAAACCGAACTCAATCGCATAAGTACTTGGTGTGATGAAGCTGGGGCAATGGTCAACCCAACAAAGGCAACAGTGACTTGGTTCTCGTTGAATAATCATATTGTCAACAATCCAACACCAACTGTAATGCTGTGTTCAGAGACGGTGGAAAGAACGCAGGCAATGAATTACCTGGGGATACGGTTTGATCGAAGCCTTGCTTATAATGTGCACATAGACCAGGTGATAACAAAGGCCAAGCGGGGCTTGGCAGCGATGCGGGTGATGGCGGCAGCAAACTGTGAGCAGCGCCATCTATGTCTTCTGTACGAGGGGCTGGTCATGTCTGTTTTGGAGTATGCAATGGCAATCCTGACTCTCAGCCATAAGCAGATAGAAAGGATGGAAAGGATACAGAATGAAGCTATGCGCATTATTCTTGGATGTACAAGAGATACAGCATGCAGGGCGATGCGCTACCTTCTTGATTTTCCAACCATTGAAGAGAGAATGCAAGTTTGCAGGGCACGCGCCTACCTCAGAATTAACGCAAACACACAGCATCCACTGCATAGTGAAATTAGGAAGGTGAAGGGCAGCAGGTTAAAAAGAGGACGGTCGTGGATGGGTCAAGCCGAAGACATTCTTCAACAGGTGTGTTCACTTGAGGACTTAGAACCTGGCGAGGAGTGGGTGCAAGTGCCAACAGACTTCTGCACATCCTTTTCAGTTTGCATCCAACTAGATAGAAAATGCAGACAAGAAAATCCGGCTGCTGTGGAGGCTGAAGTACAAGCGTTGATTTTCGAGAATTCGCTAGACAGTGACGCGGTCATCTACACAGATGGGTCGGTCGTCCGACATGTGAGAAGCTCATGGGCCTTTACAGCTCGGGCCGGAGGGAGAATTGTGAAGGAGGACTCTGGTGCTTTCACTGAAACCACAAGTAGCCTGACCATGGAAGTCATGGCAGTAAGTAAAGCAATAACATGGCTCGAGACACAGACATTCACTAGGGCTTGTTTCCTTAGCGACTCAATGAACATGATCAAGAGGATAGAGGAGGGGTCGATCCGAAGAGAATGGTTGCTGCCTCTGGAGCGGTCTCGGCTGGCAAAGATTAGTTTCATCTTCGTGCCAGGTCATGCGGGAGTACAAGGAAATGAGCGGGCTGACAAGCTCGCAGGTGAGGCTACTGTGGAGGGCGGACGCGCCATGGACCAGGCTGACATTCTGAATGCTCTACGAGAAGTGAGACTTTTGCAAGAACCAAGTGATGACTGTGAATCTACAACAATGGCCAGACTGCGAGAGCAGCAAATTAAAAGAGGGGTGGCCAAACAAGAACACTACGCAGGAAGCCAAAGAAGATTGATAAACCAACACAGAACTGGCGTCGTTAGCCGCTACACGCTGCGGGATTTGCTGAGGAGGGGATCCGAGCACTTATGGACTGAATGGTCCGATGTGCAACGAGGATGATCTGTCGACTAACTAACTAACTAACACCAGCTGAAAAATGCTGGTGTTGACTGCAACGTCCCGTAAGGGATACGCAACAATTTAAAAAAAAAAAACTTAAATAACTGTTCAATAAAATAATAATGAAACGCAAGAAAATCTTCTTCGTACATTCAGAAGTCGTCTTCTTCTTCTTCTTTCGTTCGCTTGAAATATGTCTATATCTGCAATGTCGTCTCTTGCATGAATTGAACTGTTTTTTTCAGTTCACACAGTGGTCCATAGAGTTTATCTTCCACTGTCGTCTCTCTAGGCCAGAAGGTTTGCCTAGATATGTTATATTTTGGGCAGTCTTGGAGTATGTGCTCTGCTGTCTGCGACGCCAATCCACATGTGCACATGGCTGTTTCACCAATCTTGAATTTTGTATACATGTGGTTGCGTAATCTATTGTGTACTGTTCTGAGGCGCAGAATAATGACTTGTTCTGGTCTGTCCATAACGTGGTAGTCATCTTGAGCAGGTTTTGGTGGCTTTCTGACTGATTTGATCATTCTTTTCTTTTGGTGGTATGTAACGGGCACATCAGGCTGTTCTTCTTTGGCTCCTTCCTTAGCCAATTGATCAGCTCTGTCGTTTCCAGGTACTCCACAGTGGGATGGTATCCACTGTATGGTGACTTTATGCTGACTGCTAAGTTCAGAAAGTAGTGTCCTTAGTACTGGCAATTTCCCAGAGAGGAGCGCCTCGAGTACTGATTTTGCATCTGTTAGTAGCACCACAGGTTGTGTACCATTGCTGTTATTTAGTAATTTCTCTGTTGCTATCTTGATTGCCTCAATTTCGGCATCATAGTTATGGCAGTACTTTCCTGTCGGTACTCTGGCTGTGTCCCTAGTATTATTTGGGTATTCTATGTACACTCCCGCTCCTCCATTTCGAACAGCATTTTGTGCTGACCCATCTGTGTAGACTCGGATCCAGAGATCCTGTGGGTATTCTTCATCAAGGAAGCTGAGAGTGGCTTCGCTGCGCTGCACACTGTTCTGTTCTTCCTTGTCAAATATTCCTCTCACTTTTGTCTGGATTTGTAACGATAGTCTATGCTCATCTTTCCATGGAGTTCGCTCTGGAATAGTTGTTAGGGGGATACCAACTGTGGGCAGATCAGTGGTTTCTCTGCAGAGTCGTTTGGCCTGGTGGATAAAACTACTTCTTTTCAACCGCCCCATAGCTAGGTTTTCAAATCTGTTCTTCATAGGGTGGCCTGGCAAGCTGAGGAACTTTTCTGCTTGTATTAGCGTCAGAAGTCGTCAACCAGAATCTATTTAACTGATTCACTGCCAAACTAAACATGGACCAAACAGAAATTGATGGCAGAAAATGAGAAGTAATGGTGTGTCACAGTAATGATCTAAAAATTGTTAAAATGATAGCAGATATGTCGTATTATATATCAAATTAAAGTAGAATTCACAAGGAACATGTTAGTATTGCTACGATTACTATAGGTTAGAAATATAATAATAATATTAGCAGATGTTATAAACAAAAAATTGAAGACAGTGGTGACAATTGTGTGAAATTTCCACTTGCCAAAGCACTACTTCTCAATCACTTATGATAATCCAATGAAATTTACTGAATAATGATAAATACACCACTTTCCTTCACCAATATCACTAGAACTGTTCCACAACACCAATAAAACACAATTAATTGGAAAATGTCAGGAACACATGAGGCAGATTGTACTGAGAAACAATATGTACACTATTTTCTACTCAAGTGATTAAACACAGTGCGCTGTGAATAACGCACAGTGTTATTCACAGACATGGCTGGTCACGTGACGTTTACTACCGTTGATTGGTCACGTCACGTGATGTTTATGTTCGAAAATGGTGATAGAAAAAGGAACGTTCTTTTCAAGTTTTGAAGAGTGGTGGTGAAATATTTGTTTTAAATCATTACATCCTTACTAATTAAAAGATATGAATAAATAATAAACATGTATGGAAACAACAGACAGCTCCACTAAAAGAGGAAAGTAATAATATTTGTAATGACAATTAAACTAAGGCATACTTTACTAGTAAGCCTAACTAGTTGGTCTCCATGTCCAAAGGCTTGTGAACGTGGTTCTGAGCCGGGTACCAGGCGTTCAAAACGCAGCTGCGACTGATTTGTGCAGCAGACCGTATCTTGTTGTGTTATAACATGTTGGTATGGGAGCCGGCCATTCAGAAAGCAATGGCAAACTACTCAACGTAACACTTGCCTAGTACATTAACAGCAGCTGAAAAATGCTGGTGTTGACTGCAACGTCCTGTAAGGGATATGCAACATAAGAAAGAAAAAAAAGCCTAACTATACATTTAGATGAAAGGCATAATAAACAAACTCATATATTGTCATTAAAAACAAATATATCTTCTGGACCCGATGGAATACCAGCTAAACTGCATACAGAACTAAATGGATTATACCATATCTTTAAAATACTTTGAACGTCTCTAAATCGGGATAATTTACATGAAGGGAAGGTCTATCATTCACAGCGCACTGTAAATAATGTTCAGTATTATTCACAGCGCACTGTGATTTTCATTTAACACCTCCCATTTTCTGTTTAGTTATAGTTATTATTCGTTTAAATGTAATTATTTAAATACTCCTTAAATACTTTGTGGTAGGCAAAGGAAACCTAGGGGCACAAGTGTGGCCCATTAGAGCAAGCCTAATTCGACTGGTGCCAGTATATGATGACAAACTTTCGCTGTTATTGTTTTTCATTATGACTGTCTGCTAAATAAGTTTTAGAATCTTTCATAAAGTCCTTTAAATCAGAATAACTGTATTCGGAAATTGTTTAAAAGGCTAATTTGATAATAATCTATTCGGCCTCAAAGTAGACAGTGTTGCCATTTCTGACATAGAAAATTAACCACAATTTAACTAAAAATGCTGCTCAAATTTGAGATACTTGCTACCTCGCGTTCAGTGTATTGGAAAGACAGACCTCCTTCCGGTTTAATATGTCATTTATTGGGCATTAAAATTATGGAAGATACATGAAATGAAACAAATAATGAACATGCAAAATTTTACCATTATAATGCCGTACGGCAGTCAAGGGATGTTACTTTTTGTCAATAAAGTGGCGGACGGCAGTGAATCAGTTAAAGAAAGCAGCAGTCAACTTGAGCTTGTTGATATCTTCATAGAGTTTTTCCTCACAAGGAACAGGTGTAGGCCAAAATGATTTCTCTGTTTCTCATCTATCTAGGACACTTGCAACAAAAATTTAGCAGTCATTTTACCAGTTCTACAGTTAATTCATCAGGATCTCCTATCTTTAGTTTATTAAACAAGTGATATTTCAGCCTGTTGTGTCCTGTGAGGAATCCAGAGATTGCTGCTTATTCATTTCAGTCGATTAATAATATCCATCATCTTTCTGGTAACTGGATACTTTGATGCTCACTTGTTTGTATAAGTGCTTCTTATAAACCTCTTGGTCTTATTAATATGTTATGTCTATATCAGGCTTAGTACATCTGTACCAATCTTGAATCATGGCATAGAGACATCAGTATATCTATACCAGTTTTGAATCATGGCATAGAGAGACATAAGTACATCTATACCAATCTTGAATCGTGGTATAGAGAGACATCAGTACATATATACCAATCTTGAATCGTGGCATAGAGAGACATGTACATCTATACCAGTCTTAAATCATGGCATAGAGGGACATAAGTACATCTATACCAGGCTTAAATCATGGCATAGAGACATAAAGGCAATGAATGAATCACCCAAAAAACGAGAAGTAGATTGTGAGCTTTACTAAAACACGACTACAAGAGACAAATTGGACGTTGTGGCCAAAGCCTTTGTCAGCACAGAACAAACAAATACAAACCAACACAAACCTACATGAAACACACTATGACAATATAAAACTAATTAAAGGTACTTATCTGAATCCCTTGCTTGGAAAAACTGACACGCGTAGAGCTGTCTGTGGATTAATAGACCGCCATAATCATTCTTGTTTACCATAGAGACATAAGTACATCTATACCAGTCTTGAGTCATGGCATAGAGAGACATCAGTACATGAAATGATAATTACACCACAGAGTGTTGTTTGTGGGATGACATGGTCGCCTATGAAGACATCCAAGGATGATGGTGAATTTTGTGTGTGTGGTTTTCTTTTTACTGCTCTTTTTTAGAAGTTGAGTTTTATGTTTTCTTTTAGGTCTTTGATGAAAGTTGCTAGAGTGAAGCAAAAATAAGATGAACAAAGAGGCAATCTGCTCCTGTGGAAACATTGGAGGTAAGAGAACAGACAACTCTTAAACCACTTGCTTGTTCTATGAAGCTGGTATTTGCTTAACTCATTGCCGATGGATTATTTTTGTACAAATATTGTGAGAGAGTCCTATCATGTGATGTATTTTTTCTATGACTGTTTTCATTTCACTCTTTGCCTATTATTTAAAAGTTGTCAGATAAATGACAGGCACATATGTGCTTGTTCAGTATTTTCATTTGTGCGTTGTGGGGTGGGGGTGAGGTATACCTGGAATATGTCCTTTAACTGATTAAGTGACATGGGATGATTAATCGTCTCAAGTGACTTCCAGTATCTGCCATGGGTTTAAATATAGTATATTTTTCCCATATGCAAGCCCCTTTAATTTGATATACATTACATGTCTGCTACCATATTAACACCCTTACTTCCAATTTTCTGCCATTCATTTTTGTTTGGTTCAAACGTATTTTGTGATTGGCACTGAATCTGTTAGAACTTGGCTGCATTTTAGGAGCAAAATGCAAATAATCATTCTAACATGCAATTGAGAGTGAAATTATTATAATGGAAAACAAATCTGTGATCAAGTGGTGATGTGTAAGAGATTCAGATGTGATTATGTGTGTTTGATTATTTTTGTTAGTGGTCTAAAATGGGCACTGGTGGTTTGGTTTCTCTGATATGTGAAGAGTGGCTTTTTGAGAGCTAGCTCTCTGGTTCAGCTATTCTTGTCAGTAATCCTGATAAATTTATTACAGGCAAAGTAACATTGATTAATAGTTTTAATATTTCCTCTTTCTTCTTCTTCATTCCTCTTTGGAGGGGTGTGAGTTGCACCTGGTTAGGTTATGCACATATCAGGTAAGTGTATCCAATTTTGTACGCATTTGTGTTAGATATACTTCCTCTAGACAGGTTCTATCCAAGATAATGGTCTATCTATCGGTGGGTTGATTTTCTTTCCTAACAATTTGACAAGGCAATGCTCTTGCAGCCTACTCTTTGCCATTTTCAACTGTAGTGGGACTTTTAACTTGCACATGGGACCTCATGTTGTCTGCCTTTATCCAAGAAGGGCAGGTCTCTTCGTCTTTGTTCATCTGACATTTTTGCGCTGTGCCTGTTTACAGCAGAGCTGCGATATTTGAGCCTTTCGGCCGACACATCAAACTTCTTCAGGTATTTGTTGACCTTCCCTGGGCCAGGCATCTGATCTCACTACCCAAGAGAACAGGGGGACAAGTGTATCATTAGACACCTGTAGTTCTGCGGCAAATTCCCAGCCCTGTACAGGGATCGAACCCGGTACATTCTGAACCTGCAGTGTACACTAGCCTCCTTTCTCCATCACAATTACTACTACAGTGTATCACTGCACACAATGTAGACATCAACATAACTTTCCCCACCACAAGTACTACAATAGTGTATCATTGCACACAATATAGAAATCATCACCATCCCCATCACAAGTACTACAACAGTGTATCATTGCACACAATATAGAAATCAACATCACAAGTACTACTACAGTGTATCATTGCACACAATATCAAAATCAACATCACTTTCCCCACCAGAAGTACTACTACAGTGTATCATTGCACACAATATAGATACTGACATCACTTTCCTCATCACAAGTACTACTACAGAGTATCATTGCACACAATATAGATATCATCATCTTCCCCATCACAAGTACTACTACAGTGTATCATTGCACACAATATAGATACCAACATCACCTTCCCCATCACAAGTACTGCTACATAGTATCATTGCACACAATATAGATACCAACATCACTTTCCCCATCACAAGTACTACTACAGAGTATCATTGCACACAATATAGATACCGACATCACTTTCCCCATCACAAGTACTACTACAGTATATCATTGCACACAATATAGACATATCACCTTCCCCATCACAAGTACTACTACAGTGTATCATTGCACACAATATAGATACCAACATCACCTTCCCCATCACAAGTACTACTACAGTGTATCATTGCACACAATATAGATACCAACATCACCTTCCCCATCACAAGTACTACTACAGAGTATCATTGCACACAATATAGATACCAACATCACTTTCCCCATCACAAGTACTACTACAGTATATCATTGCACACAATATAGACATATCACCTTCCCCATCACAAGTACTACTACAGAGTATCATTGCACACCATATAGATACCAACATCACTTTCCCCATCACAAGTACTACTACAGAGTATCATTGCACACAATATAGATACCAACATCACTTTCCCCATCACAAGTACTACTACAGTATATCATTGCACACAATATAGACATATCACCTTCCCCATCACTAGTACTACTACAGTATATCATTGCACACCATATAGATACCAACATCACTTTCCCCATCACAAGTACTACTACAGAGTATCATTGCACACAATATAGATACCAACATCACTTTCCCCATCACAAGTACTACTACAGTATATCATTGCACACAATATAGACATATCACCTTCCCCATCACTAGTACTACTACAGAGTATCATTGCACACCATATAGATACCAACATCACTTTCCCCATCACAAGTACTACTACAGTATATCATTGCACACAATATAGACATATCACCTTCCCCATCACAAGTACTACTACAGTGTATCATTGCACACAATATAGACACCAACATCACCCACTTCATCACAAGTACTACTACAGTGTATCATTGCACACAATATAGCCATATCACCTTCCCCATCACAAGTACTACTACAGAGTATCATTGCACACAATATAGATACCAACATCACCCATCCCATCACAAGTACTACTACAGTGTATCATTGCACACAATATAGATACCAACATCACCCACCCCATCACAAGTACTACTACAGTGTATCATTGCACACAATATAGATACCAACATCACCTTCCCCATCACAAGTACTACTACAGAGTATCATTGCACACAATATAGATACCAACATCACTTTCCCCATCACAAGTACTACTACAGTATATCATTGCACACAATATAGACATATCACCTTCCCCATCACAAGTACTACTACAGAGTATCATTGCACACAATATAGATACCAACATCACTTTCCCCATCACAAGTACTACTACAGTATATCATTGCACACAATATAGACATATCACCTTCCCCATCACAAGTACTACTACAGTGTATCATTGCACACAATATAGACACCAACATCACCCACTTCATCACAAGTACTACTACAGTGTATCATTGCACACTATATAGCCATATCACCTTCCCCATCACAAGTACTACTACAGAGTATCATTGCACACAATATAGATACCAACATCACCCACCCCATCACAAGTACTACTACAGTGTATCATTGCACACAATATAGATCCAACATCACCCACCCCATCACAAGTACAACAGTATACCATTGCACACAATATAGAAATCAACATCACAAGTACTACTACAGTGTATCATTGCACATAATATAGATACCAACATCACTTTCCACATCACAAGTACTACTACGGTGTATCATTGCACACAATATAGACATATCACCTTCTCCATCACAAGTAGTACAACAGTGTACCATTGCAAACAATATAGAAATCAACATCACAAGTACTACTACAGTGTATCATTGCACACAATATCAAAATCAACATCACTTTCCCCACCAGAAGTACTACTACCACGTATCATTGCACACAATATAGATACCAACATCACTTTCCCCATCACAAGTACTACTACAGTGTATCATTGCACACAATATAGACATCAACTTCACCTTTTCCTGGCATTGATTATACTATTCAGAATATAAACTTGTGCCAACTAAAGATGTTTTAGTGGGTGATTAATTTACTACTATGAATGCTTCATTTTTACTTTTGTTCATTTCAGCTGAGTGTTCTTGTGGGCAAGACTACACTTCTGCATATAATGTGGCCAGTGGCCAAGAAAACTTGAAGGGCAGCTATTGTGACAGTCAGTTAAATCAACACAGTTTTATCTCTGAATGTGGCAGGAATGTTCAACCAGGCCATGTTGACGACAAAAGGAAGGAGTAACAGCTTTATTGTTGCAGCAAAAGTCATCAGGAAATACAATAAGCTGAGACTGAGCAAACAGCAAATGTCAGCAAATGTGATGAATCTGAAAGTACTGTCAGTCCAACATGTTACTCAGAATGAGGCTGGCCTGACTCAGCAAAGTCAGGACAGCATCCAGCAGTCAGAAAGTGACTTGACTGATTGTAAGGATATTGTAGCTATAGAACTGGTATCTACACAAATTTTAGGTGGTCTTTACAAGTGTGAGATGTGTGGGATTGGGTTTTGTAAAAAGTCTGATCTAATAAAACATCAGAGAGTCCATATTGTGGAGGCACCTTTCAAGTGTGATCTCTGTGGCCGAGGTTTTTATCAACGAAGTGATGTCAAAAGGCACAGAAGAATTCATACAGGAGAGAAGCCTTACAAATGTGATATTTGTGGCGTAGGTTTCTCTGAGGCGGGGTATATAAATAGACACAAGAGAATCCACACAGGGGAGAAGCCTTACAAATGTGAAGTTTGTGGGGCTGCTTTTTCAAGAGGCAGTCATTTAAAATCACACAGAAGAATTCATACTGGCGAGAAACCTTACGAATGTGATCTTTGTGGAACTCGGTTTGCTAATGGGGGTGGCTTGAAAGTACATAAACTATCACATTCAGGGGAAATGCCTTACAAATGTTATATTTGTGGTTTAGGGTTTCCCAAGAATAGTAGCCTGGCAAAGCACATAAGATTGCACACAAATGGAAGGCACATATGTGAGATTTGTGGTGTAGAATTCACAACAAATAGCAATCTTACAAAACACAAGAAAATCCACACAGGAGAGAAACCATACAAATGTGAAATTTGTGGTATTCATTTCATGCACAATTCTGCCTTAAAAAGACACTCCAGAGTGCACACTGGGGAGAAACCTTTCAAGTGTGACATCTGTGGTGTCGGTTTTTCTGAATCTGGATATATAAATAGACACAAGAGAATTCATACGGGAGAGAAGCCATACAAATGTGATGTTTGTGGTGCAACATTTTCCAGAGGAAGTCACCTGAAAGATCATAAAGGAATTCACACTAGTGAGACTGATCAGAAAGCTTACAACTGTGAATTTTGTGGTGCAGGGTTTTCTCGATCAAGCAATCTAACCGTACATATACGATTACATACAGGTGAAAAACCCTACAGGTGTGATTTCTGTGATATGATGTTTCATAAACATGATAACCTTACAAAGCACAGAAGAATCCATACTGGTGAGAAGCCATACGTATGTGACGTCTGTGGTTTAGGGTTTCATAGGAGTGGTAATCTGAAAAAGCATGTACGAACTCACACAGGAGGTGAAACCATACAAATGTGAGATATGTAATCTGAACTTTACGCAGAGCTGGGATCTGAAGCGACATAGAAGAGTACACACAGGAGAAAAACCGTTCAAATGTGATATTTGTGGTGTAGGATTTTCAGAAGCAAGCTACATAAAGAGACACAAGAGAATTCATACTGGAGAGAAACCATATAAATGTGAGGTTTGTGATACAGCCTTTTCCAGAGGTAGTCACCTGAAAGTTCACAGAAGAATCCATACAGGGGAGAAACCGTACAGATGTGATATTTGCGGTGTTGGGCTTTCTAGCGGCAATATTCTCCGAACACACCAAAAGATACATACAGGAGAGACTCTCTACAAGTGTGCTGTCTGTGATATAGGTTTTTCTTCAAAGGCTAATCTTGTCAAACATGAAAAATATCATAATGCAAACAGTGTTATTGTTCATTCAGGTGTAGAAGTATACAAACCAATAAAGCGGAATCTGAAAAAAGAGACAAAAAGAGAACCCTGTGAATAGCTTCAGCCATATCTAAATGTTTATCCAACCTAACTGTCATCACTCTCATCACCCTTAATTCCTCCTTCAGATCTAACAACAGATCATGAACGATCTGCCACAACCCAACCATATCCCTAGTGACATTAGATAGTTTTACTGAGCAAGATTCCTGAGGAAGAATCGTGGTCTTTCAAAAGAATCCTACATAGAATCATGATAGTGATAGTCCTTTATCCTCTCCGAATCAACCCTCCTAGAAAGTAAGGACAGTAGCGACCTAAGTACCTAAAAGACAAAATTAGATAGTACACTTCAGAGTATGTCATGCCACAGGATGATGGAATGACAAAGTTCACTAAACTCTCAGAGAAAGGAGTCCTTCTACTTCTTCTGTGTTCATCCGGAGAGTTTTTTCAGAAGTGATTGCATTGTGCCTGTTTACAGCAGAGCTGCATTCTTGCACTGTTAGGCCGACACATCTGACTTCTGCAGCATTTGTTGACCAGGTTAATCTTCTCGGGTAAAAGGAGTCCAACGATTTCTATTCACCTGCCGAGATATAATTCAAATGTTCCCTTGTGATTATCTATCTCTAACAAGCGTCAGGACCTTTGAAAGCCTACGGAAACTACTAGAATAGTCACTAGCCATTTCTCAACCTATCTACTGGACAGTTGACCTTGAAAGGCAGAATTTAAACAACATCACCTTTATCCCCATAAAATTACTTCCCGATTGGAACAACAAAATGGGATAGTATTTTATAGGCTTACCTCTCTCACAAGACAAATCTTCCTAACAGGACTGGTCAACAAGGTCTTTCACAAGAAATGTACACACTTCGACCATCCGTCCTCCAGGAAGACCTGCCAGCAACAGCTATCCTGTGACAGCCTTGACGTCACGCATATAGTGGTCAATCAAAGTGCAAGAAAAGCTGTAGAGAAAAGAAAGTCACATTGGATTTTCCCCTACCCTAATAAACTGCAGAGTAGCCTCCAACTGAATATTCCAGTATAATGTGTATATGACTGACTGGCACCTTGCCGTCTTGACAGACAGTAGTTTGTAAAATGTTCTCTTTCCATAACACAAAACCTGGGCTGAATTTAGAGACCATGTGTTGCCCATGCAGCATGATTCCCTCTCTCGGCATTCCTAGTTTACTCCAGAGGAAAGGTAACACTAATACGTCTAGAGCAAGACAAGCTGCAGAAGCTGTCAGATCAGCAAAGCAATGCCCTAACTGCCCGCCTGTCGAAGCTTCCATCCTAGACCAGTTGCTGACCAAGGCTTAGGGCCTGGTCTGCCCTGCCATGACATTTAGTCTTTAGGTTACATTTCCTTGCACTAGAATAAGGCTTGTATTATCCCAGTTTCACTCCTCTGCCTAAAACTGTTGGCACAATGTGGAGTGCCAGGTTTGGTGAGTGCGCCCAACATTTAGTGCTGACAGAAAGCAGGTAGTACTGTCTACTGACATGCGGTAACTCAGTCACATCTGTATCATAATTAGGTAGTTATAAATGACATACAAAATGATTTTAACGGGGAAGAATGACTTGAAGATAATTCAGCAGACCTGAGAGTGGCTGATTTCATCACATTTGTCAAGGCAATGTTGGTGTGTGTGGTTATATGATGTCATTGTGGGAACTGTCAGGTTCCATGATGTGTTATGTAATAGCAAATATTGAGAGCCAGTGATGTGGTTGTGTCGTGTATTAGTGACAGATGTTTGTATGTCCGTGATGTGGTTGTGTGATGTATTAGTAACAGATGTTTGGATGTCCCTGACATAATTATGTGATGTATTAGTGGCAGATATTTGGATGTCTCTGATATGGTTGTGTGATGTTTCAGTGAGTGATGTTTGAATGACCATAATGTATTTGTGAAATAATAGTGGAAGTAAGACTTTTGCGAGAACCAAGCGATGACTTTGAATTTACAACCATGGTCAGACTGCGAGAACTGCAAATTAAAAGAGGTGTTGCCAAACAAGAACACTACGCAGGAAGCCAAAGAAGATTGATTAACCAACACAGAACTGGTATCGTCAGCCGCTACACACTGCGGGATTTGCTGAGGAGGGGATCCGAGCACTTATGGACTGAATGGTTCGATGTGCAGCGAGGATGATCTCTCGACTAACTAACTATTGACAAACGCAGCTTGAGTGTCACATCTCCTCATAAGCAGAATTAGTGATCCAACAATATGTTTATGTCTTGTAGGAAGATGGGATACAATATGTAGCCATAAACTGAAATATGTTAAATACTATAATGGACTAGAAAGGACAGTGATGGAAGATGAGGTTCCTGAATGACCAGTAGGGGCTGACCAATACAGCAGTAGACACGGGCCACTAGGGACAATCTGGCCAAGAAATGGCTTGAGACAGAGAAACTGGGAAATGATCCAGTCTTTTTAGTGGCTTGTGATTAAAGCCCCATTTTGTAAAGAACTTGCTTTAAGCTGGTGAGTCACAAAATACAAGAGCGACTGGATGGAGTTGTGTTTGAGTGAGATTAAGATGTCATATATGAAGATTACATGTTTCAAGCATCCTGGCTTAAGGCAGTGAGATTCATGAATACAGAGTGAGTTGTAATAGTGGCCTGTTGAATTCCTCATCTATTGCTCTCTATCCCTCATTGGGACATAGGTTCTCAACTAACTTCTTCAAACTCTCCTTTCTTTAGTTATTCTGTGCAGCTCTGTCCATCTCCTTCCCATATTGTTAATTTATGTTTCTACTTCTCTTCTCCGTGAGCTTTTAGATCTTCCTCTTTTGTTTTGCCCCATGGGTTCCAGATTAAAATTGTCTGGTTATACTTTTCCCTGTCATGGCCTATCCATTGCCAGCATCTTTTCTTCAGTCCTTTGTTCATTGATATTTGTCTAGTTCTCTCCATGAGCTCCACATTGGTGATTTTGTCATATTGTATTAGGAGTCTCTGTTCGTTGATATTTGTCTAGTTCTTTCCATGAGCTCCACATTGGTGATTTTGTCATATTGTGTTATGAGTCATTGTTCGTTGATATTTGTCTGGTTCTCTCCATGAGCTCCACATTAGTGATTTTGTCATATTGTGTTAGGAGTCTTTGTTCGTTGATATTTGTCTAGTTCTCTCCATCAGCTCCACATTGGTGGTTTTGTCATATTGTGTCAGGAGTCTCCGTGGTCAAGCAATCTGACTCTGGCTCTGAAGATTGTGGGTTCAATTCCAGGCTACGCCCTTCGGTTCACTGGTGCATTGTTTTCAGAGACTCCTGGGTGTCATCGCTAGAGCTATGGAGTTTATGCTTTGTGTGATGCTTTCGGCAGTTCGCTGCAGAAAGAGACTGAGCCATATAGGATAAAAACTTGATGCAATGAAGTCGACCGTCGACTTTTAAGCAACTTTTTTTGTCATATCATTTTAATGTAGAATTCTAGTTTCAGTTAATGTAATGTCTCAGTACCCTGCCATTTCTGTATTGCTGTTGTTTACAGTTTCATGTGATGAATAAAGAAGTATAGATGTACCTTCTGAATTTTGGCTTTTATTAGATTCCTTTACTTGCATGAGAATAATTTCACCGTATGCCTGGCATGGTTGTTCTGCCATTGTGTCTCAGATGTTACGTGCAGGCAGGAGTCAAGAGTAATGACAGAGTTGATGTCCTGACGGGAAGTATTCTGAATATGAAGCACTGACAACAATGACTATGAAATTGATACAGTGACACTAAACATGGGCTGCTGACATTAATGATACTGAACTTTGATGACACTAAACATGCGGTGCTGACATTAATCATACTGAACTTTAATGACACTGAACATATGCTGGTATCAATGACACTAAACACGATATGGTGACACTAAATATTATGTGCTGGTACCAATGACACTAAACAGGATATGCTGACACCAGTGACACTAAACATTATGTGCTGGTACCAGTGACACTAAACATGATAAGGTGACACTAAACATGTGCTGGTACCAGTGTCCCTAAACATGATATACTGACACCAGTGACACTAAACATTATGTGCTGACACCAGTGACACTAAACATTATGTGCTGGTACCAGTGACACTAAACATTATGTGCTGACACCAGCGACACTAAACATTATGTGCTGACACCAGTGACACTAAACATTATGTGGTGACACTAAACATTATGTGCTGACACCAGTGACACTAAACATGATATGCTGACACCAGTGACATTAAACATTATGTGCTGACACCAGTGACACTAAACATGATATGCTGACACCAGTGACACTAAACATGATATGCTGACACCAGTGACATTAAACATTATGTGCTGACACCAGTGACACTAAACATGATATGCTGACACCAGTGACACTAAACATGATATGCTGACACCAGTGACACTAAACATGATATGCTGACACCAGTGACACTAAACATGATATGCTGACACCAGTGACACTAAACATTATGTGCTGGTACCAATGACACTAAACGTGATATGTCGACACCAGTGACACTAAACATGATATGCTGACACCAGTGACACTAAACATGATATGCTGACACCAGTGACACTAAACATGATATGCTGACACCAGTGACACTAAACATGATATGCTGACACCAGTGACACTAAACATGATATGCTGACACCAATGACACTAAACATGTGCTGGTACTAGTGACACTAAACATGATATGCTGACACCAGTGACACTAAACATGATATGGTGACACTAAACATGATATGGTGACACTAAACATGTGCTGGTACCAGTGACACTAAACATTATGTGCTGGTACCAATGACACTAAACGTGATATGTTGACACCAGTGACACTAAACATGATATGCTGACACCAGTGACACTAAACATGATATGCTGACACCAGTGACACTAAACATGATATGCTGACACCAGTGACACTAAACATGATATGCTGACACCAGTGACACTAAACATGATATGCTGACACCAATGACACTAAACATTATGTGCTGGTACCAGTGACACTAAACATGATGTGCTGACACCAGTGACACTAAACATTATGTGCTGGTACCAGTGACATTAAACATGATATGCTGACACCAGTGACACTAAACATGTTCTGTTACCAGTGACACTAAACATTATGTGCTGGTACCAGTGACACTAAACATGATATGCTGACACCAGTGACACTAAACATTATGTGCTGGTACCAGTGACATTAAACATGATATGCTGACACCAGTGACACTAAACATGTTCTGTTACCAGTGACACTAAACATTATGTGCTGGTACCAGTGACACTAAACATGATATGCTTACACCAGTGACACTTTTGTTTTGTTGTTTGTTCATTAAGAATGATGATGACCATTCATTTCATCCAGTGGGGTTGAAGGTATGGAGCCGTGGGTTCTAAGATGGCTGATAAGGCCTATTTTGGCTCGAAATGTTCTTTGACAATGTGGGCAAAGAATGCTTGACGTTTCTGGAGGAGGATTTCCTGCAGTGGGTTTTCTGTCCTGCCTTTTATTCACAGCTCTTGCAGTCCTGGTTGCCTCACATATGACTGCACCTTTGCGTAATGATGCACGCCACGAATTTCGGTCTCTGGCTGCAGCCTCCCAGGTATCATGATGAATTCCAAAAGCATTCAGTGAAATTTTCAGAGTGTCTTTAAAGCGTTTCCTCTGGCCACCTTGGGAGCGTTTACCACAACTCAGTTCGCTGTAAAAAATTCATTTAGGGAGCCTGTGATCTGGCATGCAAGTGATATATGATGTTGGATGAAGAATGACTTGCGCGATGACTTGGATTAAAGTGAGGAAGAGTTGCGCAATTCGTCGACCTCTCTCGCCTGAGTCCAGTGGCAAGACAAGTCGAGACCAGTGACACTAAACATGATATGCTGAACCAGTGACACTAAACATTATATGCTGACACCAGTGACACTAAACATTATATGCTGACATCAGTGACACTAAACATTATATGCTGACATCAGTGACACTAAACATGATATGCTGACATCAGTGACACTAAACATGATATGCTGACACCAGTGACACTAAACATGATATGCTGACACCAGTGACATTAAACATGATATGCTGACACCAGTGACATTAAACATGATGTGCTGACACCAGTGACACTAAACATGATGGTTCCAAATTGCTGGTAGCCTGGTGCGCAGAGTTGGGGTGAGCACCCAACCTTGCAAAATAACTCATGGCTTGTGCATTCACCTCTGGCAGCAAAAGTCCAACTCCTGGCCTTCTCGTGGCGGACATGATTTAACTAACAGGAGTAGGGGCAGCGGCGAGTATCTGACACCGTGCAAACAACCAGAATGCTCTGGATATGCATGCACATACATGCATGCGCAGACGTGTGTATGCGCATACATATCTAAACTCGAGTAAGGCCACAGTCTACTCCAGCGAAGGAAAGGTGCACCACAGAAATCACTCTGCCATGAAATTACGTGGTGAAATATGTCGCTTACTGCAAAATGTTATGGTGCTTGCCCTGTCATGGACCCCACTACCACCCCCCCTCCCCCAGGCATGTGCAATACGGGGCCTTTTGCCTCAAGAGTCCAACCAAAACTGGTGGTCCTTCTCAGATGTCCCGTGGAGCCAGGGGACATGAGAATAGAGCGTCTGGCCATACCAAACAAAAAGTAATGCATTGGAATGCGGAGGGAGTCAGCGCACGCGCACGCACGCACACACACACACACACAGCTAGAAAACGCCTTGGACCAAGAAAAAGTATGTTGCTTGCAAGAAACTCACCTCAATGGAAACACAGCCTTCAAAATCAGTGGCTACCAGTGTTAAAGATCTGACCGAAAGGACGGGCGAAAATGTGGGATACTGAACCTTGTAAAAAAAATAACACCACTGCTTCCCAAATTGAAGCTTACATGGAATGGGCCGAGTATCAGACACTTAAACTTAAGACAGGCAATACAGATCTACATTTTAAAAGTCGACAGGGTCGACTTCATTGCACCGGGTTTTATCCCTTATGTCTCGGTCTCTTTCCCCAGTGCGGAAAGCGTTGCACCAAGCACGAACTCCGTAGCTCTAGCGACGACCCACAGGATACTCCGAAAAATTTAAATCGTGAACCGAAGGACGCGGCCCGGAATCGAACCCACAACCTTCGGATCCCGAGTCAAACGGCCTGACCACTTCGCCACAGAGACTGCCTGTCAGCAACCGATGCGTCAGGCATTATAGGATCAACTTCTCCCGTACCACACAAAAATATTGCAAGTCGTACGAGAGGTATGGATGATGCATTTTATTGTCACTGGCTCTTTAACAATAGATTACTGCACAAAAACGGTCGCTATTAAATCACACATAAAGACACAGAATTCCCTATCCAGTCATATCCTATCCCTACAGCTAACTCTATCTACTTGGCTAAGGAAACACGCATCGACACTAATCGATGCGTTCACTATGAAAGTCAGTCTCCGTCTGACTATTCTACTCACGTGGCTACACAGCCCGCGGAAGGACCTTGGGCGTCCTTCGGCTTTTTGCGTGCTGCGACGCTCAGCACGCTTAGAGTAGCCGTTTACTCTTGAGTGGGATTCCACTTCTCCGTGGCTATCACGTAGGCGTGATTCTGCTGTGACTAGAGTGCTTACTCTCTGTGGTTGATATCTCCGTGTCTCATGAGAGAACTAGTTAATAGTTCCCCTCCCTATCACCTACCCTGCCCTCATGTAGGGGCACTGAGTTACCTCGAATCTACTTGAGGTAGACTATCTCTTATCTATCTTGAGGTAGACCACTCCTTCAGGGTGGTCTTCTGTACTTCAGTCTTTGACACACACCCTCCCCTCCTGTGTTGCGTTACAAACTTTGACTCATGGTTGTGACGCAAGAGGTTTCTAAAAAATTAGTGTCTCTAATTTTTGTCAAAGACTACTGATAACCTGGTTCTGGGTAATTAAATAGACTCCTACTGACTATTGTCACAATGTAGTCTCACTTTACTTGGCTACTGGTGATCGCCACAAACGTGTCTGGTTGGCGTGAGCCCTCTTCTCATCGCAATATTATATTAATTAGAGGTTTGTCTGAACCGGACCATTGTCTTATTGTCACCGCCTCACCTTTAGGGATATTAATTAAAGGGCTGCAACTCCAGCCCAAGGGATAGAAGTGAGTCACTCGAGGCCCCAGTAATCTAGAGCCTTCTCGAAGGGCTGGTCATTGAGTCCATGGTTCCGTGGACACTGACGTGGCCCGCCTATTGCGGGGTCCACGGGGAACTCGGACAGAGTTACCACCCGTGTCGGATTGGGATACGTGTGGACCGGCAGAGGACAGACGGACTTCAGAGAGGCAACAGGGCCTGCCTTAGAGGGACTCAATAGATATCAATAGATATATATATATATACATAGGCTAGATAGTTTGCTAGACTGTTGTATGATAACTATGTGTTTGATGTTAACTATCTGTGATATGTAATATAGCGCGGGTTTGTTAACCCACTGCGCCAACGCACTGTATATTGAAATACAATAAATGTTCGATATCATAGCGAACGGAGTTATTGTTGCCTGTGTGAACCCGAGCTCACATACCTAGATAGGAGCAAGACCTGCCCTCAAATAGCAAATTAACTCACTACCCATACAAAGTTGACTTTCTTAGGGTCAACACATGAATTGCTTCATGTCCCCCGTATAATATTAAACAACCTTTACACAAGCTGTGTGCGACAGGCTTTACCTATCTCGCTTCCGCGTGTAAAGTTATCTTTCACTGTTAAGTTAGTGTTTCGTTGTCTATTGTGTCCCCTGACCCGGAGGATATTTTACATAGGATCCTCTAAGAGTATTAATTAACCTTTCTTATACTACCTACTCATGTGGAATATCAGGTATTTCTACCTCAGATGGTCGACTCAGGGTGTCAGCAAGAATGTTATCCCTACCCTTAATATGTTCTATACTAAAAGTATAATTCTGTAATATCAATGACCACCTGTAGATGCGGTCGTTGCGATGTACCCCACTTTGTATGACCGTGATCGGGGAGTTGTCAGTCTGGACCACAAAGTGAACACCCGCTAGAAATCGATGCAACTTCCTCACCGCATAGATGACGCTTAGGGCTTCCAACTCTGATATGGAATATCTGGACTCAGCAGGTGTGATCTTGCGGCTCACGTAGCAAATTGGATGGAAGATGCCATCATAAAACTGGCCTAGTACTGCAGCGATGGAAATCCTGCTGGCATCTGTCCTAAGATAATAAACGAGCCTAGGATTAGGCAAACGGAGGATTGGTATATTACTAAATAGGAGTTTCAATTTTGACAATGCAGAAATTAATAATGCATCTTTGACATCTAATTTTACAGATGCTTTTAAAACATTTGAAAATACACTTGTAATTTCAGCTAAATTTGGTATGAATTTGCTATAGTAATTTACTAACCCCAAAAGGCTTCTGACCTGCTTCTTTGTGGTAGGCATGGTCAGGTTCATAATTTTAGTAATAATTCTATTGTCAGTTTTTAGTTGTCCTTGTGAAATGACATGACCCAAAAAATCAATTTCTTGTAGGCCCAATTCAACTTTGCTCGGTTTGACAGTGAGACCGAAGAGTCGCAACCTATCGAAGACATGTCTGAGTTTCAGTAAGTGTGTTGTCCAGTCATCTGTATGGACACAAATATCATCTATATATGTCACTGTATTCGTCACTCCATGAAGTAAATCTCTAGTTAAGCGTACGAATGTGGCAGGAGCGTTGCGAAGTCCGAAAGGAAGAAAACGCCACTCGTAGAGACCTAAAGGTGTTGAGAAAGCAGTAAGATGGATAGATTCAGTCTGCATAGGGACCTGCCAATATCCCTTAGTAAGGTCTAATTTAGAGAAGATTTTGGAAGTGGACATGTCCAGAATAAGATCTTCGCAGGAAGGAATTGGTTCTGCGTCGATCTTAGTGACATTATTGAGCTTTCTATAGTCTACACAAAGACGAATGGTGGAGTCTTTTTTCTTGACAAGGACGATTGGAAAAGAGTACTCAGATGTAGATTTCTGAATGATCCCACTAGCTTCTAAATTAAGAATTTCCTTATTTAGACTTTCTCTATAGCTAAGTGGGATAGAGTATGGCCTGCATTTGATAGGCTTAGAGTCCGAAAGAAGGATGGAGTGTTCGATTCTGTCCTTCCTACCTGGAATGTCGGAAAATATGTCCTTATATTCCGTCACTAACTCTATTATCTGTCGTTGTTGCTCGTCTGTTAGTCTCTGTTCTACTCGTATAGAATCTAATGTCGCAGTCTTGTCGACAATTGGAACAGGTAGTTCCATCCCGTCGTCGTCTACCTGATTCAGTACAGTTGTGGTGCTAAGTGCGTTTTCTGTAAACTCACTAGGTGTATGGATATCGTCGGATTTGCCAGTCTCGCTAACTAGTGTAGTTGCGTTGTGTATGTCCGTCGTCTCATCATTCGGTGTGGATGCATTGTGTTCGTCTGTCTCTAATTCTGTCTCTTGTCGTGAAAAGTAAGGTTTCAACATGTTGACATGAAATATCTTTAAGTGTCCGTTTATTGATATTTCATAGTCGACATCTGAAATTTTACGTACCACCTTGAATGGCCCTTGCCATGAGGTCAATAATAAATTTCGTTTGTCTGGAAGTAAAAGCAGTATGTCTTGATCTGGTTCAAGATTAATCATTCTCGCACCCTTATTTGCGTACTGGCGGTAGATTTGACCCTTCCTCTCCAAAGCTGCCTTGGCTATGATACACGATTTCATAATCTTGTCTCGTGTCTCTGTTACAATTTCATAAGGTGTTTTAAGGGTTGGAATTTCAATGGAATTAGTTACTGCCTGATGATAAATTGTTAGGGGTCCACGTGGGTTAGCCCCGTACACTAATTCAAACAGTGAGAAACCCGTGCTTGAATGGGGAATCTCCCGATAGGCGAACAGCACTGTTGGTAACAGTGTATCCCAATCAGCTGGGTTTTCTGCTGTCACCTTAGCCAGCATATGTTTCAGATCTCCGTTAAGTTTTTCTACGATTCCATTGCTGGCTGGATGATACGCTGTTGTAAACTGTTGTTTAATCCCTAACATTTTAGTAAGGCTTGCGTTGCAGCCGATATGAATTGGGTTCCACGGTCGGATAAGATGGTAAGGGAATCCGAATCGTGAGAACAAGTGTAGAAAAACATTGGCAACGTCTTTGGGGGTGATGTATTTCAAAGCTACTGCCTCAACCCACCTTGAACATAGGTCCACCATCGTTAAAATGAAGCGATTTCCTTTACTGGACACCTGGTTTAGGGGTCCAACAATATCGACCGCCACACTCTCAAATGGCCTAGAGGCCAGTGTTGAAGGCTGCACTTCAGCTGTAGGATGTTTACCCTTACGTACTAGTTGTTGACAGACATTACATGAACGACAAAATAGTTTTATGTCATTACAAAAACCCGGCCAATAAAATGAGCCTGAATTCTGGCCCTGGTTTTGTCGTATGCAAGGTGACCAGCAAACGGTGACTCATGTGCAATCTTTAGCACAGTTTGGCGGTGTTGTACAGGTAACACCGTTTGCTAAATCTCATGGTTACCAGTTGTATAATAGCGGGTAAGAATGCCATTATTCAGTCTAAAAAACCATGATGCATTTTTCGTTACTTTGGCTTTTTCTTTCAATAACTTCAGATACGGAGACACACTTGGATCAGCTTTTTGCTGGTCTATGAACTTTTGTCTGCTGGTATCATCTGTGCTAGTTGGTGATAGCAACAGTAGTCTTTCATCCTGTAATGTGTCTTGGTGTTTCATAGTATCTGCTCTGGTTGTTGCATTAGCTGCATTTAATTTCTCCCATGCAGCTATCTCTTTGTTCGTGCAATGTTTTAATTGGGGTAAACATCCCAAAATTAAATCAGTACAAGGGTTATCTAAAATCGCACATGTAAAGGTACCAGAAAGGAAAGGAGTGTTAATACGGGCTTTTGCCAAAGGGTAAATTTCAATATTGCCCGAAAAAGTTCTGCATTTGACTGAGTCACCTGTATAATCACTTGGATTCACCAGTTCCTTTCTAAGACCTATAAGAGTGCTCCCACTGTCCAGCAAACATTGGCATGGTTTTTCGTTGACCAATGCATTGTGGAACACCAAATTGCCTCTGGAGGCTAATGCTGCGTTTACACTCTCAGTGGAGAATGGTACTGTATGCCCACATTCTAATTTTCCGTCTGCATGGAATTGGTGACATCGTTCACAACTGTTAAAGCTCAATACATCATTTACAGAACAAACATTTTCAGCTTGGTTAACAGGTAATTCATTTTCAACTTCACAGTCAGTCTCACTCTCACTATCAGATGATGTATCAATTAACACTGCATTGTTTGCTTTCATACGTTGGCGGCCCAGGCACTTATTTGAATAATGGCCGTAGCTGGAACAGAAGAAGCATTTGACTGCACGCCTGTATGCAGTTCTCTTGTTTTGTTGCTTCTTAATGACATTTTCAAGATGTGCCGGATAGTTAGGCGATTTATCACACATAGAATAAGTATCATGGAAAGTTGGCAATACACACATTTTGGTAATTTATGGTCTTTTTTGTCGACTCTCTGAAATGGTTTTTTATTACTCCTATAGCTTTTAGGTTGGTCTTTAACAAAAGAAACTATTTCAGAGTCGTTATTAGATGTTTTAAAAATCTCCCTATTGGAGGAAAAATAAGCTGAGCCCTTTTTTCAAATTGTTCTATGGTTTCAATGTCCGACTGCTGAAGAAATTTAGCGAAAGGAGATGGTATTGTGGATATGACTTTATCCATGGCTATTAAATTTTTAAGTTTTTCAAAATCTTTTCCTATGGTTGCAGCATTAAGCCATCTATTTAGTATGCTCTGGACATTTGAGACGTAATCAATGAAAGTCTCACTGGGTTTTGGTTTCAGGTTGGAAAACTGTACTTGATACCCAGGGGCATCAAGTAAGAAATGTTGCATTATCCTATCATGGATGTACTGATAGTTAGATCTAAGCTCAGTTGGTATTGATTCTATCACTTTAAGGGGCTCCCCACTAAGGTTCTTCATGTAAATCATAGCCTACATCTCGATTGGTACTTGGTGGTACTTAAACTGATATTCGACATTTTCTGTCCAGGCTGATATGGAGTCTTCTTTACAGAATGGTTTAATAATATTCTTATACTTATTAAATTTATTTTCTTCCTGCTGACTCTTTAGTTTAGTAGCGGAGATCTCTAAGTGTGAATCTACATCCACCCCTTTCATCTTTAACTGTGTCTCTGATTCACTTGTATTTGTTTTTCCTTAACTCTTGCCATTTCATCTATCTCTTTTTGCTTAAGTTCTTTCTCCTGATCTAGTTGCTTTTGCTTTAATTCTAGTTCTTTTTGTTTTAATTCTAGTTCTTTTTGTTTAATCTCCTTATCATGTTCTAACTGCTTCTGTTTTGTTATCTCAGCTAGTTCTGCAATCTCCTTCTGCTGTTGTCTATCTCGTTCTTCCTTTTCCTTCTGATGTTGTCTTTCTCGTGCACGTTCATCTCTCTCAGCATCTTTTGCTTCCTTAAATTTTTTATCAGCATATTGTTCTAGCTCTTTTCCTGTGTATTGTAAATCTTTGCCTATTTTTATGAAATCAGCTAAAGTTGCCATGTTGTTGGGTTATTAGCTAGCGTTGACAGGCACTTCAATATTTACTCACTTATTTATATTCGGAATATGAAGTAATTTACCACACTGTGCACCACTGATATATTTTTAGATTACACCTTGAAAATGGATGACACAAAAAAAATATTCTAATAGATCACACCCTGAAAAAGAGATGCATTATTAATCATATTGCATTGAAAATAGTTTGGGTATACTCATCTTAACATTCCAGATCAATCAGGTACAATCGTTTGGCACCTCAGGTCAAATCGTTAGGCACTATGACATACACCTTGTGCTCTTCTTCCAAACAGCTGTTGTTCTGCCTGGTTTACAGGAGCAGTAACAATTAGCAACTTGTAAATGATATATGACTTTAGACAATTTGGTACAATCACATCACATGCTCCCAGAACAGTACAATGTAGTCTAATTAATTTTAAATGTCAATGTCCTGTCTTCGTTCTAACGTCGTATGCCTTGCTTTCCTATTCTAGTTTAATCTATGGAAGTGTTGTGCAGGCCAAGTCTTATTTGCTTAGCAGAAGTAGTGCCATCGTGACGGTAACAAATTAGAATAGGTATATAAATAATTAAATAAATACTTTGAAATAAATATAAAGGTAATAATAATGTTTAAATAAATAAATATATTCAATAAATAACGTATTTGAACAAATAATGTTTGGTATAAGCCAATGATTCAGGCGAGCAGCCGCTTTGCAATTTGTCAACAATCCGTCGCCGATTGCAAATGGCGTAATACAGCTGTTTGTCAGCCGCACTACGTCAGAGGCGCAGCGCTATTTTTAGATTGGAAAATCACTAATGTTCTCGGCTCATTTTGTTTTGTGTATCGCTCCGCCATGAATCATATTTGACACATATTCATAAACAAATAAGTAATTACATAAATAAATGATAGAAAACAATAATATCAATACTTACAACTTCGAAGAACACATGATTATAAGAACACAATATTTCATTAAGCACAAATAACTATTATTTGGTCACGATAGGCACAACACAGCTCGCAACTCGACCTAGTCTGCACACGTCATTATCACACTAACACAAATTAATCCCCCGTGATTAAATAACAATAATACTATTTCAGAGCCGTGGGTGAGTGTTTTAGCTTGAACAATTGTCCAAGCTACACTTCTGACACCACTTTAATCCTAGCCTGTCAGCAACCGATGCGTCAGGCATTATAGGATCAACTTCTCCCGTACCACACAAAAATATTGCAAGTCGTACGAGAGGTATGGATGATGCATTTTATTGTCACTGGCTCTTTAACAATAGATTACTGCACAAAAACGGTCGCTATTAAATCACACATAAAGACACAGAATTCCCTATCCAGTCATATCCTATCCCTACAGCTAACTCTATCTACTTGGCTAAGGAAACGCGCATCGACACTAATCGATGCGTTCACTATGAAAGTCAATCTCCGTCTGACTATTCTACTCACGTGGCTACACAGCCCGCGGAAGGACCTTGGGCGTCCTTCGGCTTTTTGCATGCTGCGACGCTCAGCACGCTTAGAGTAGCCGTTTACTCTTGAGTGGGATTCCACTTCTCCGTGGCTATCACGTAGGCGTGATTCTGCTGTGACTAGAGTGCTTACTCTCTGTGGTTGATATCTCCGTGTCTCATGAGAGAACTAGTTAATAGTTCCCCTCCCTATCACCTACCCTGCCCTCCTGTAGGGGCACTGAGTTACCTCGAATCTACTTGAGGTAGACTATCTCTTATCTATCTTGAGGTAGACCACTCCTTCAGGGTGGTCTTCTATACTTCAGTCTTTGACACACACCCTCCCCTCCTGTGTTGCGTTACAAACTTTGACTCATGGTTGTGACGCAAGAGGTTTCTAAAAAATTAGTGTCTCTAATTTTTGTCAAAGACTACTGATAACCTGGTTCTGGGTAATTAAATAGACTCCTACTGACTATTGTCACAATGTAGTCTCACTTTACTTGGCTACTGGTGATCGCCACAAACGTGTCTGGTTGGCGTGAGCCCTCTTCTCATCGCAATATTATATTAATTAGAGGTTTGTCTGAACCGGACCATTGTCTTATTGTCACCGCCTCACCTTTAGGGATATTAATTAAAGGGCTGCAACTCCAGCCCAAGGGATAGAAGTGAGTCACTCGAGGCCCCAGTAATCTAGAGCCTTCTCGAAGGGCTGGTCATTGAGTCCATGGTTCCGTGGACACTGACGTGGCCCGCCTATTGCGGGGTCCACGGGGAACTCGGACAGAGTTACCACCCGTGTCGGATTGGGACACGTGTGGACCGGCAGAGGACAGACGGACTTCAGAGAGGCAACAGGGCCTGCCTTAGAGGGACTCAATAGATATCAATAGATATATATATATATATATATACATAGGCTAGATAGTTTGCTAGACTGTTGTATGATAACTATGTGTTTGATGTTAACTATCTGTGATATGTAATATAGCGCGGGTTTGTTAACCCACTGCGCCAACGCACTGTATATTGAAATACAATAAATGTTCGATATCATAGCGAACGGAGTTATTGTTGCCTGTGTGAACCCGAGCTCACATACCTAGATAGGAGCAAGACCTGCCCTCAAATAGCAAATTAACTCACTACCCATACAAAGTTGACTTTCTTAGGGTCAACACATGAATTGCTTCATGTCCCCCGTATAATATTAAACAACCTTTACACAAGCTGTGTGCGACAGGCTTTACCTATCTCGCTTCCGCGTGTAAAGTTATCTTTCACTGTTAAGTTAGTGTTTCGTTGTCTATTGTGTCCCCTGACCCGGAGTTATCCCTCTTTGTTTTAACAAATGTATGTAATTTACCTGTTTGTTTTCCTGGTTGTTTGTGTGTTTTCTGTAACTGTTAATATACTTTAATTTCTAACATATGTGTCTATCTATAATATGTATGTAAGTCAGTTTTCAAGTGACATAATTCGGTTAAATGTGGCCACAAACAAGTGTATAACACTAATTCGTGGCTACATTTCCGTCTTATGAGACTTAAAATACTTTATCTAAGATCTATACTAAACTACACTAAACTATACACACCACATTGAAGACAGTACATTTTTACTATCGAAAGCAAACGCTTGACGCAGACAAAAAACAAAAAAGTCGCGTTGAGCGGCAGAAAAAATCCGCTGGTTGTCCCCATTCTCTCTTGTATATTTTCCCTTTTCTCACACTTTCACACTTCTGTCACACATCTTTTATCCTCCCAACTGTTTAAAAACCTTGAAGTGACACTGTACAAGTTTAGCTCGTTTGAAAACGTTGAGCTTAATGACTGTGCCTAACTTACTGCACGAGTCATGTATTTACAAAATATGTTAGTTAGTTAGTCTTTCCTCTTGAGCCTAAGGCGGCGCATAGGGCAGAAGTCCTGTCTCTCCATGCCTGGCGGTTCGCTGCTATCTGTTGTAGATCTTGGATATTTACTTGGCCATTGAATGAGCCTTCTCTAATGATGGTTCTACGCAGGGTCTCTCTTGGTCTTCCCCGTTTTCTTTTCCCTACCGGTGACCATATGAGGGCTTGGTAGGGGAGTCTTGTCTTGTCCATTCTGAGTACATGGCCGATGTAGTTCCAACGGCGTCTTCTTATGAAATTGGATACTGTATCTTGCTTAGTCTCTTGTCTTATTTGCGAATTGGTTCTGAAGTCTGTCCAGTGGATGTTTAGAAGTCTTCTAAGACATTTGTTCTCAAAATTGTCTAATTTTTTATCTAAAGCTACCGTTGATTTCCAACTTTCACATCCATACGTTAACACTGGAATCACACAAGAGTTGAAGATTTTAAGTTTTGTGTGTTTGCTGAGTGTCTTTGACTTCCAGATGTTTGACAGTTTGTTGAAGGCACTAGATGCCAGTGCGATTCTAGTTGATATTTCTGGTGTTGAGTCCCCTGTGGATGTCATTTTGCTTCCTAGGTATGTGAAGCTGTTGACTTTTTCAAGAACGTAGCTGTTCAATTTGGTCTCATCTGAACTGTTGGTAAGATCAATAGTCTTTGTTTTTGTGGTGTTAATTTGGAGACCAATTTGCCCTGAAACATTTTGGAGGTGGTTTATTTTCTCTTGAGCATCCGGATGCGTTGAACTCAAAAGCACTATGTCGTCGGCAAAGTCCAGGTCTTCTAGAATTTTGTCAACCCAATGAATACCCATATTTGTGTTGCTTGTGCATTTGCGCATGACCCAATCGATAGCTATTCCAAAAAGCATCGGTGATAAGACACAACCCTGTTTCACTCCTGTTTCGACTGAGAACCAGTACAAAATATGTACATGGATGAAATAGGGTTGATAGAATTGTACCCTGATATTACTAAACTCTATATTCTAATGACATACTAATACTAATTCTATATCTATATATTCTAACTTGTAGAAAATCAATCTAATTTAAGGGAAGTAATCTAACTATCTACAAATGAAAATGATGTGAGATGAGTTATGTACTTTTCTGAAATGGGTGATGTGAAATGTAACAAAATTCTAAATAATGTTTTAATGAAAAAACAAATATATGATTCATATATTTATTCTAAATGTTGTAATTGATGAATGTTATTTGTATACTTTAATCCTATAAGGTGTAAACTACATTTAATATTAAATGATGATGTTGTTGAAGTGTTCATTAAGATGGAATGAAATAAAGTGAAATGACATGAACTAAATGGTGTTATTCCTATCTACACTAAATAATACTGGTCTTATCTAAACTTTCTATCCTGGTTTTTTAATTAGCTATTATTAAGTGTAAGTACTGTCCTAATCTAATTTTATCCTACGTCAGTGGGTAAATTAATGATTTATTTAAACTACAAAAAAAAAAAATCTATTTATATTTTCTAAATCTAATCTACTCTATCTAAAAGTAACTAATCTAACTATAATTTAACACTATATTAAAACTGTTATAATACATATCACAATATTAGGTATATATACATGGTATCTATTTACCTCAGGTTATTGGTTGCCATAATGTTCAGAAATTGTTTTCGTTGGCATAGTTTATATATACATAATTATCCTGGGTATACTAAATACACTACACAGTCATACTTGTGTCCTATGGGTCTTATTTCACTCGTAGATTCCGCACGTGACGTAGACCAGTAAATTCGTGTCTGTTATTTATGCAATGTTCTGACACTGTTCTTCCATGATTAACACAGGTGATTCACCGGAACACAAATGGAGCATAGTAAGTAACGAGCTGTCTATGTACACACGGTAATACACTTGTTCCTGGAGCATAGTTCTTATTTTGCTGTCTACGGACACATGGTAGTTCAATGTTCTTAGCACACAGTCCTGAAAATCATGTCTATGTAATAAATAGGATATTTTACATAGGATCCTCTAAGAGTATTAATTAACCTTTCTTATACTACCTACTCATGTGGAATATCAGGTATTTCTACCTCAGATGGTCGACTCAGGGTATCCGCAAGAATGTTATCCCTACCCTTAATATGTTCTATACTAAAAGTATAATTCTGTAATATCAATGACCACCTGTAGATGCGGTCGTTGCGATGTACCCCACTTTGTATGACCGTGATCGTGGAGTTGTCAGTCTGGACCACAAAGTGAACACCCGCTAGAAATCGATGCAACTTCCTCACCGCATAGATGCCGCTTAGGGCTTCCAACTCTGATATGGAATATCTGGACTCAGCAGGTGTGATCTTGCGGCTCACGTAGCAAATTGGATGGAAGATGCCATCATAAAACTGGCCTAGTACTGCAGCGATGGAAATCCTGCTGGCATCTGTCCTAAGATAATAAACGAGCCTAGGATTAGGCAAACGGAGGATTGGTATATTACTAAATAGGAGTTTCAATTTTGACAATGCAGAAATTAATAATGCATCTTTGACATCTAATTTTACAGATGCTTTTAAAACATTTGAAAATACACTTGTAATTTCAGCTAAATTTGGTATGAATTTGCTATAGTAATTTACTAACCCCAAAAGGCTTCTGACCTGCTTCTTTGTGGTAGGCATGGTCAGGTTCATAATTTTAGTAATAATTCTATTGTCAGTTTTTAGTTGTCCTTGTGAAATGACATGACCCAAAAAATCAATTTCTTGTAGGCCCAATTCAACTTTGCTCGGTTTGACAGTGAGACCGAAGAGTCGCAACCTATCGAAGACATGTCTGAGTTTCAGTAAGTGTGTTGTCCAGTCATCTGTATGGACACAAATATCATCTATATATGTCACTGTATTCGTCACTCCATGAAGTAAATCTCTAGTTAAGCGTACGAATGTGGCAGGAGCGTTGTGAAGTCCGAAAGGAAGAAAACGCCACTCGTAGAGACCTAAAGGTGTTGAGAAAGCAGTAAGATGGATAGATTCAGTCTGCATAGGGACCTGCCAATATCCCTTAGTAAGGTCTAATTTAGAGAAGATTTTGGAAGTGGACATGTCCAGAATAAGATCTTCGCAGGAAGGAATTGGTTCTGCGTCGATCTTAGTGACATTATTGAGCTTTCTATAGTCTACACAAAGACGAATGGTGGAGTCTTTTTTCTTGACAAGGACGATTGGAAAAGAGTACTCAGATGTAGATTTCTGAATGATCCCACTAGCTTCTAAATTAAGAATTTCCTTATTTAGACTTTCTCTATAGCTAAGTGGGATAGAGTATGGCCTGCATTTGATAGGCTTAGAGTCCGAAAGAAGGATGGAGTGTTCGATTCTGTCCTTCCTACCTGGAATGTCGGAAAATATGTCCTTATATTCCGTCACTAACTCTATTATCTGTCGTTGTTGCTCGTCTGTTAGTCTCTGTTCTACTCGTATAGAATCTAATGTCGCAGTCTTGTCGACAATTGGAACAGGTAGTTCCATCCCGTCGTCTACCTGATTCAGTACAGTTGTGGTGCTAAGTGCGTTTTCTGTAAACTCACTAGGTGTATGGATATCGTCGGATTTGCCAGTCTCGCTAACTAGTGTAGTTGCGTTGTGTATGTCCGTCGTCTCATCATTCGGTGTGGATGCATTGTGTTCGTCTGTCTCTAATTCTGTCTCTTGTCGTGAAAAGTAAGGTTTCAACATGTTGACATGAAATATCTTTAAGTGTCCGTTTATTGATATTTCATAGTCGACATCTGAAATTTTACGTACCACCTTGAATGGCCCTTGCCATGAGGTCAATAATAAATTTCGTTTGTCTGGAAGTAAAAGCAGTATGTCTTGATCTGGTTCAAGATTAATCATTCTCGCACCCTTATTTGCGTACTGGCGGTAGATTTGACCCTTCCTCTCCAAAGCTGCCTTGGCTATGATACACGATTTCATAATCTTGTCTCGTGTCTCTGTTACAATTTCATAAGGTGTTTTAAGGGTTGGAATTTCAATGGAATTAGTTACTACCTGATGATAAATTGTTAGGGGTCCACGTGGGTTAGCCCCGTACACTAATTCAAACAGTGAGAAACCCGTGCTTGAATGGGGAATCTCCCGATAGGCGAACAGCACTGTTGGTAACAGTGTATCCCAATCAGCTGGGTTTTCTGCTGTCACCTTAGCCAGCATATGTTTCAGATCTCCATTAAGTTTTTCTACGATTCCATTGCTGGCTGGATGATACGCTGTTGTAAACTGTTGTTTAATCCCTAACATTTTAGTAAGGGCTTGCGTTGCAGCCGATATGAATTGGGTTCCACGGTCGGATAAGATGGTAAGGGAATCCGAATCGTGAGAACAAGTGTAGAAAAACATTGGCAACGTCTTTGGGGGTGATGTATTTCAAAGCTACTGCCTCAACCCACCTTGAACATAGGTCCACCATCGTTAAAATGAAGCGATTTCCTTTGCTGGACACCTGGTTTAGGGGTCCAACAATATCGACCGCCACACTCTCAAATGGCCTAGAGGCCAGTGTTGAAGGCTGCACTTCAGCTGTAGGATGTTTACCCTTACGTACTAGTTGTTGACAGACATTACATGAACGACAAAATAGTTTTATGTCATTACAAAAACCCGGCCAATAAAAATGAGCCTGAATTCTGGCCCTGGTTTTGTCGTATGCAAGGTGACCAGCAAACGGTGACTCATGTGCAATCTTTAGCACAGTTTGGCGGTGTTGTACAGGTAACACCGTTTGCTAAATCTCATGGTTACCAGTTGTATAATAGCGGGTAAGAATGCCATTATTCAGTCTAAAAAACCATGATGCATTTTTCGTTACTTTGGCTTTTTCTTTCAATAACTTCAGATACGGAGACACACTTGGATCAGCTTTTTGCTGGTCTATGAACTTTTGTCTGCTGGTATCATCTGTGCTAGTTGGTGATAGCAACAGTAGTCTTTCATCCTGTAATGTGTCTTGGTGTTTCATAGTATCTGCTCTGGTTGTTGCATTAGCTGCATTTAATTTCTCCCATGCAGCTATCTCTTTGTTCGTGCAATGTTTTAATTGGGGTAAACATCCCAAAATTAAATCAGTACAAGGGTTATCTAAAATCGCACATGTAAAGGTACCAGAAAGGAAAGGAGTGTTAATACGGGCTTTTGCCAAAGGGTAAATTTCAATATTGCCCGAAAAAGTTCTGCATTTGACTGAGTCACCTGTATAATCACTTGGATTCACCAGTTCCTTTCTAAGACCTATAAGAGTGCTCCCACTGTCCAGCAAACATTGGCATGGTTTTTCGTTGACCAATGCATTGTGGAACACCAAATTGCCTCTGGAGGCTAATGCTGCGTTTACACTCTCAGTGGAGAATGGTACTGTATGCCCACATTCTAATTTTCCGTCTGCATGGAATTGGTGACATCGTTCACAACTGTTAAAGCTCAATACATCATTTACAGAACAAACATTTTCAGCTTGGTTAACAGGTAATTCATTTTCAACTTCACAGTCAGTCTCACTCTCACTATCAGATGATGTATCAATTAACACTGCATTGTTTGCTTTCATACGTTGGCGGCCCAGGCACTTATTTGAATAATGGCCGTAGCTGGAACAGAAGAAGCATTTGACTGCACGCCTGTATGCAGTTCTCTTGTTTTGTTGCTTCTTAATGACATTTTCAAGATGTGCCGGATAGTTAGGCGATTTATCACACATAGAATAAGTATCATGGAAAAGTTGGCAATACACACATTTTGGTAATTTATGGTCTTTTTTGTCGACTCTCTGAAATGGTTTTTTATTACTCCTATAGCTTTTAGGTTGGTCTTTAACAAAAGAAACTATTTCAGAGTCGTTATTAGATGTTTTAAAAATCTCCCTATTGGAGGAAAAATAAGCTGAGCCCTTTTTTTCAAATTGTTCTATGGTTTCAATGTCCGACTGCTGAAGAAATTTAGCGAAAGGAGATGGTATTGTGGATATGACTTTATCCATGGCTATTAAATTTTTAAGTTTTTCAAAATCTTTTCCTATGGTTGCAGCATTAAGCCATCTATTTAGTATGCTCTGGACATTTGAGACGTAATCAATGAAAGTCTCACTGGGTTTTGGTTTCAGGTTGGAAAACTGTACTTGATACCCAGGGGCATCAAGTAAGAAATGTTGCATTATCCTATCATGGATGTACTGATAGTTAGATCTAAGCTCAGTTGGTATTGATTCTATCACTTTAAGGGGCTCCCCACTAAGGTTCTTCATGTAAATCATAGCCTACATCTCGATTGGTACTTGGTGGTACTTAAACTGATATTCGACATTTTCTGTCCAGGCTGATATGGAGTCTTCTTTACAGAATGGTTTAATAATATTCTTATACTTATTAAATTTATTTTCTTCCTGCTGACTCTTTAGTTTAGTAGCGGAGATCTCTAAGTGTGAATCTACATCCACCCCTTTCATCTTTAACTGTGTCTCTGATTCCACTTGTATTTGTTTTTCCTTAACTCTTGCCATTTCATCTATCTCTTTTTGCTTAAGTTCTTTCTCCTGATCTAGTTGCTTTTGCTTTAATTCTAGTTCTTTTTGTTTTAATTCTAGTTCTTTTTGTTTAATCTCCTTATCATGTTCTAACTGCTTCTGTTTTGTTATCTCAGCTAGTTCTGCAATCTCCTTCTGCTGTTGTCTATCTCGTTCTTCCTTTTCCTTCTGATGTTGTCTTTCTCGTGCACGTTCATCTCTCTCAGCATCTTTTGCTTCCTTAAATTTTTTATCAGCATATTGTTCTAGCTCTTTTCCTGTGTATTGTAAATCTTTGCCTATTTTTATGAAATCAGCTAAAGTTGCCATGTTGTTGGGTTATTAGCTAGCGTTGACAGGCACTTCAATATTTACTCACTTATTTATATTCGGAATATGAAGTAATTTACCACACTGTGCACCACTGATATATTTTTAGATTACACCTTGAAAATGGATGACACAAAAAAAATATTCTAATAGATCACACCCTGAAAAAGAGATGCATTATTAATCATATTGCATTGAAAATAGTTTGGGTATACTCATCTTAACATTCCAGATCAATCAGGTACAATCGTTTGGCACCTCAGGTCAAATCGTTGGGCACTATGACATACACCTTGTGCTCTTCTTCCAAACAGCTGTTGTTCTGCCTGGTTTACAGGAGCAGTAACAATTAGCAACTTGTAAATGATATATGACTTTAGACAATTTGGTACAATCACATCACATGCTCCCAGAACAGTACAATGTAGTCTAATTAATTTTAAATGTCAATGTCCTGTCTTCGTTCTAACGTCGTATGCCTTGCTTTCCTATTCTAGTTTAATCTATGGAAGTGTTGTGCAGGCCAAGTCTTATTTGCTTAGCAGAAGTAGTGCCATCGTGACGGTAACAAATTAGAATAGGTATATAAATAATTAAATAAATACTTTGAAATAAATATAAAGGTAATAATAATGTTTAAATAAATAAATATATTCAATAAATAACGTATTTGAACAAATAATGTTTGGTATAAGCCAATGATTCAGGCGAGCAGCCGCTTTGCAATTTGTCAACAATCCGTCGCCGATTGCAAATGGCGTAATACAGCTGTTTGTCAGCCGCACTACGTCAGAGGCGCAGCGCTATTTTTAGATTGGAAAATCACTAATGTTCTCGGCTCATTTTGTTTTGTGTATCGCTCCGCCATGAATCATATTTGACACATATTCATAAACAAATAAGTAATTACATAAATAAATGATAGAAACCAATAATATCAATACTTGCAACTTCGAAGAACACATGATTATAAGAACACAATATTTCATTAAGCACAAATAACTATTATTTGGTCACGATAGGCACAACACAGCTCGCAACTCGACCTAGTCTGCACACGTCATTATCACACTAACACAAATTAATCCCCCGTGATTAAATAACAATAATACTATTTCAGAGCCGTGGGTGAGTGTTTTAGCTTGAACAATTGTCCAAGCTACACTTCTGACACCACTTTAATCCTAGCCTGTCAGCAACCGATGCGTCAGGCATTATAGGATCAACTTCTCCCGTACCACACAAAAATATTGCAAGTCGTACGAGAGGTATGGATGATGCATTTTATTGTCACTGGCTCTTTAACAATAGATTACTGCACAAAAACGGTCGCTATTAAATCACACATAAAGACACAGAATTCCCTATCCAGTCATATCCTATCCCTACAGCTAACTCTATCTACTTGGCTAAGGAAACGCGCATCGACACTAATCGATGCTCACTATGAAAGTCAGTCCCCGTCTGACTATTCTACTCGCGTGGCTACACAGCCCACGGAAGGACCTTGGGCGTCCTTCGGCTTTTTGCGTGCTGCGACACTCAGCACGCTTAGAGTAGCCGTTTACTCTTGAGTGGGATTCCACTTCTCCGTGGCTATCACGTAGGCGTGATTCTGCCGTGACTAGAGTGCTTACTCTCTGTGGTTGATATCTCCGTGTCTCATGAGAGAACTAGTTAATAGTTCCCCTCCCTATCACCTACCCTGCCCTCATGTAGGGGCACTGAGTTACCTCGAATCTACTTGAGGTAGACTATCTCTTATCTATCTTGAGGTAGACCACTCCTTCAGGGTGGTCTTCTATACTTCAGTCTTTGACACTCCCACATCTACATCTGATCAATTACTACTGTCTAAGTGACCGCCCACGGGCACTGGACACACTAGGCCTACCATTAAAAGAAAAAATGATTGTGTGTGGCGATTTCAACAGCAACTCGCAGAGCTGGGACTATGATCACATGGACCAGAGAGGAGAGAGATTGGAAGACTGGCAGGATGAGAATAGATTCATCTTGATTAACAAGCCGTCCGACCCACATACTTTCTACTCGAGATCATGGCACACTACAACTACACTTGACCTGGCTTTTCATTCACCAGACCTGTAGTGGAACATTACACGAATTGTTGGGAAACAACTTGGTGGCAATGACCACCGGCCAGTCTTTCTAACTGTAGAAAATAAGCTTGTAAGTGAAAGCAGCACCCTCTCAAGGTGGAACTACAAGAAAGCAGACTGGGCAGTGTACATGCATCGCATCAGCATACTGGTTAGAAGTCTGAACACAGACAAAAATAAATGGGACGCAGAGGTGTTTCCAAGGCACCAGGGCCGGGTTATATACTGGCCAAGACCTATTGACGCGTCCTCGTCGAGCGTCCTGGGCAACAGGTCCTTTCGGGGTCCTGGCTAAAGTCAGTAGGATCGCCGATTCCTCCGAAGTCGGAGAGTGTCTGCCTGTACGGCGAGGAACCACCAGTCTGCACACCAATAAGCCAGACATGGGACAACGGATACTCACGCAAAACTCAGGTCCTGTATGACATCACACTGATGTTGACAAGCAAGCAAGACAAAAATAAAGTAGTTGAAGAGTTCCAGAAATGCATACTACAGGCAGCACGAGAAACAGTACCAATAGTACTGGAGTAGTGAACTGGAACAGCTGCATAATGATGCCCATCAATTTGTAGATCTGCAAGCATCTCCATCATGTCACATTTCTTACTTTATCGAAAACAGTTGTGTAGTCAATCAAGCAAAGATATAGGTCTGTATTTACTTATATAGAACTCCCAATTAATGTTCTCAGCATGTACATAGCTGCACACGGTAGCACATTTAAACTTTATGCATGGCGATTGACATCTTTGTTAATTGTATCCATATAGGAGACGAATACTATTACTACTGGTGATTTTAAAAAATCGGTATTACTTACTACTATAAATTCCGAATGTGGTCGTTTTGAAGAAACAAAAACATTTAATAAAATTGTGGGATTTTGACATGCTGTAATTAGGCTAATACTGTAGACGAAATTAAATATTGCTCTGATAATCTTGCATTGCCGGCACTGTGGGTTTGGGGCAGTGAACGCACTTCACAATTCCTGACATACCGAGTCGAGGGTTCGAAATCAGCTGCGGATGATTTGTAAGCAGACCGCCTTGCGTTGATGACAAAAGTATGAGCGTCGGTCGTTCAGAAAATAATGGTAAACTAGTGAACTTAAAAATTGCCTAGCAAGTCACTAAGAGACAAAAATGCAGGGGTTGATTGCGACGTTATGTAAAAGATATGCAAATAAATTAATCATGCACACAGCCAGTGCCCACTTGCCAAGACTGAATTGACGCAGACTTCAGGAGGTCCAACTCAAACAGACGGTGTGCCAACAGCCTCGGCAATCATAGGTTAGATACTTCGGGTACTTTAAGACGGCAAGTCTCAGCTTATACGTACTTATGTTGCTCTTTCATCGCGAAAGAATTAAATCTTGCCCGCATCAGAGGTATAATTATCTTCTCTGTCATTGCCATGTCACTCCTGTCTAGAATCTTGCCGTATTTGCTGATAGTTTTTCCGATGAAGGTGATGATTGTGATCATTAAATATGCTTTCGCCTGGGTTATATCTGGAGTTTCACCAGTAAAGATTATTTCAAGATCATGTTAATACGAGAACCGATTACTTGATATTGATCATTCCTCCATATTTTACGGTTCTGTACTTCTCGCCCTTCTGAAATTCTTTTTATAACGTAAGTAGATCCGCAAATCACGTTTTATGTAGATATCTACTCTTGTTATAGTGTGTGTTATTAAATTTAACTTCAATTTTTATGTGTACTGTGCAGGGGCGGGGAATGTATAAGGAGGAAATACGAAATGGGGAGGGGGGATGACAGTCTGAACATATGGTGAAGGGGTGCATGGGCCAAAAAAGGTTGAGAACCACTGAGCGAAGGACGTTCATTTTAGACACGCTTTAAATCTTTCGTATTGTGTTGCCGGCAGTGTGTGTACACCCAGCCCGTGCATAGTCTCTGTTCATTTGGTTCTCATTTCTGTAAATCTACATACCTGTCATGTGGCAAATGACAGTGATGCAGGCAATGGATGAGTTATCGCATCAAAGAAGAAGATAAAGGGTGTCACAAATGGTGAACATTGTGACACCAACATTGAACGCAATTTAGACGTCATGATAGGACGTCACCTAACGCCATAACGGCTTAAGCATGAGTTGTGTTCCAGCTGACAAGGTGATGGGATGTGTTTTCAATACCAGTCTCGGGAGTCGAACCGTTCCTAATTCATAAGTCACCAAAGGCAGCGCTAGCTGTTGGAGTTCGATTATGGTGAGCTCCGGTTGAAGGTAGGCGAGTATATTTGATTTGCATTATAAAGACATTAGCTGGCCCTGTTCCCAACACTTTCACTGGTCTGTGGAGATGATTTCTGATTGAAGAGCGGGAGTGCATGGAGAGAGAGAATGACTGAAGTCGGCATCAATCCCACACTCATCACCGTAGTCTGAGATCAGCTGTAGTAAATACATTGCAGTTCACTCCATCAGTATATGCGTTGAGTCGTTGTTGTGGAGTTCAGATGGTTACCCTGTCCTGTATCAGAATGCCTCAATATATGCTGTCATGTACCCTGATGCCCAGAGCCACATAGATCTTGAGGTGAGCTCGCTACATTATAGAGCCTGAACTCGTATCATTGTGGAGAGGAAGCAACCTCACCTCTTGACATGGGAGCAGTCGTCCGAAGAGATTTGAACCACTGGTTTTGACATGGGAGCGTCATCCAAAGAGATTTGAACCATGACCGAGTGACATAGTAACGGTCATTTTCGCAGCCTGATAAAGAAACACATTCATGAACACGCAACTTATTTGTAAATGTGAGGATCATGCCGATCAATAGCTGGTGATCAAGTGGCGCATCCTCGGTTGTTTAATTGTCTTATCATCTTATAAATGATTAACCGCACTGTCAGTGTCAGTTGGAGACCGTTTTCTGGATGCTAAAGAGGAGGTCTGTACTATACTCAATTGTCCGAGAGCCGTATATTGACATTATCGCTCTGATTGTTGATCTAGATAGAGAACATTTGCTTACGTGTTATTATACTCATTATAAGAGCAAGATTGAAAGTCTAAGTGGACTATATTTGGAAAAAACTATCAATTACCATTTTGGGATCAAAAATAGATGTCACGATACATAGGAGACACACTTGATACGGAAGATTTGTAATAACTGATTGATATCAAGATCTACAAAGTCAGTGATTGTCGGATCTTCATTAGGTCACCTTCGCTGGTTGATTGTGTCGTCTATACCAACAACATTTCGTCACAGTGACATATATTCTACGGAAAACGAATTTTTGTTTTTCCAGTGCTATTCAAGTGTACGAGATAATCAACGCCTCGCTGAGGCTGTATCAACACAGTGGTCATCTTAGTGCATATCGACAGAGCATTACAAAATAGTGCTAAACCTGATAGCTACATTGAGTAGCAAATAACACTCACATCAGTCAGGCTCCTTCTAAGGCTGATCACAGGCATCGTGCCTAGAGTGTTATTCTCGTAATTTGTTCAACATTTTAAACATATACGGAAACTTGATGAATTAACGCCTAAGTACAACGAAATGGACACAGTGATGTCATTTATGAAGGTACGCAGACCTTGGATTTCAGGAACGTACATATAAACTCATCAGAGTCGTGCTTACGGAGTAACATCGAACAAAATTATTTATCAAATCGAGTGGATTGGTCTACTATCAAACTGTTGGAAAAGGTTTACTTATTCTTGAGCTAAGTATTGTATTTGTTTGTGGGTTGTCAGTAATTAGTTATAGTCAGAATACTGTAATTTTGCACGCATTTATTTTGTCTTTATTATCGTAACCGTGATGACGTCATAGGCGTGATACACAATTTTATGCTATTTTGTGTTGTGAGTTCTTATGCGCGGTGCATTATTGATTTGTTGCATAATGCTGGAATCTAAAGAACTTTAACTCTGTCTATACTGTAACTGCTGAGTTATAGGTCGTGTCTATTATAAAATTATTTGTCATTTTTCATTATTAATGTATCTAATTGTAATTTATTAATTATTTCTTTCGACTTTCTTCGATTTTATCTGTCGATTTTAATACTTATAAGCCATGTCTATGGTTTGGTAAATTATTTTTTTTTCTTTTCTTCATTTCGCACTTTGATTATTATTATTGAATATTGTAGAAACATAAAAACATGTCATCATTACAGGATTTTGTTGCAATTGGGAAAGATGCAGGTTTGACAGGAGCAGATCTTATATCGTGGTCGGAGAAACAATTTACAGATTTTCAAGCTCACGAAAGGAACGAAAGAGTTGCGATAAGACAATTGGAAAAGGATCGACTAGATGAACAAGAGAGACAAAGATTATTTGAGAGGGAAAAAATGGCTATGGAAAATGATAGAATTGCAGCTCAAATTGCAGCAGATAAAGAGAGGATAGCCGCAGAAAATGACAGAATTGCAGCTCAATTGGTTGCTGATAAGGAAAGGATGGCATTGCAGATCGCTGCAGATAAGGAAAAACTGGATAGAGAAGCACAATTAAGAGAAAAAGAGATGGCTTTTAATCTTGAGAAATTGAATACAGAAAAGCTTCTGAAGGAAAAAGAATTGGAGAATAACTTCAAAATGAAACAGTACGAGAAGGACAAGGATGAACAGATTGCTAGGAACAAAGTGGAGGCACAGTCCACAGATGCCATTAAGAAATATAATGGGGTGATAAAGACATACTCCAACTCCGATTCCGTCTCTGCATGGCTAACTAATTTTGAGCTAATCTTGAGACACTATGGAGTTGCAGAGACCGAATGGGCAGTTTTGCTGCATAGGCACTTAAGTGGTGAACCTTTGCAGGTTGTAGAACTAATCCCAGATGAGTTACGTAGTGATTACTCATACATTCGAAAGAGACTGCTGTCTCATTTTTGTCTTGACGAATTTGGCCTTCGTGCATCATTCAAAAATCTTAGTCCTAAAGCAGGACAGACGTTCCTTGACTTCTCCTCTTTGACTCAATTAACATTCGATAAATGGGCTCGATCAGCCAATGTTACTGATGACTACAAGAAGCTACGTGACTTGATTGTTAGAGACAAACTGATCTCGGCGGTTCCTCCGTCTATGTCTACCTTTCTTATTGAACAGAAATGTTCGAGTATACAGCAGATGGATGAGAAGGGAGAGTCTTTCTTCGACGCCCACAAAGACATATTTAATAATAGTTTTTCCCCATTGGTGGAGACAAACGCATGTGATAGATTCCCTCATAAATCAAGGATGCAGGGATATAAAACACAACAACAGTCTGGGGGACAACATCAAAGAAGGGAGAAACAACAACAACCAAAATATCAACCTTATGTTAAACACGAGAAAAAGGGTGTGTGGACAACTTGTAAATACTGTGGTTTTACCCACGGCTCAAATCAAATGTGTGACAAACATCCGCAGTTTGACAGTTACATAAAGAAATTAGCACTTAGAAATAGAGACAGATTTAACACCTATCAAAGACAAACACAATGCTTTAAATGTAAAAGTTTTGGACATAGGTTTTTAGCTTGTCCGTTAAGACAACTGTATAAAGAGGCAAACATAGGGATGCTAACATCTAGTAGTGACAGTGACTCGGACGAGACTAGTCATGCAAATACGGTAGAAGTAGAATATTCTCCCATCGACCCAACGTGTGATACATGCAAGATCTTTCACAAAGAGGGCAACTTGACGTGTGGTCATAAAATACATGTGCAGGAGGCTAATGCGGTCCAAATTACCAATGGATCACTGATCGTACAACACGCCATAGTGAATGGAAAGAAATGTAGCTTAGTACGCGATTCCGGGTCGAGTATAGTGGGAATACATAAAAAGCTAATTAATGAAACCGACTATACTGGAGAGCATGTGACCTGTAGAACTTTTGGAGGTAGAAGAGAAAGGTTTCCAGTTGCCTGGGCTGATATAAACTGCCCATATTTTTCTAGGAAAATAAAGGTAGCTGCGTTGCCGGACCCATTTGTGGATGTCTTTATTGGAAATATCCCTGAATTATGTGATGTTTCGTGTGAGGACATAACAGAATGGGAAAGGAAGCATATTGTAGCAAACACCGTTAATAATACACAAATACAAAAGGAAAGTCGATTACCTCATGATGGTCTGGTTTCAAACACACACATGTCACATCCAGTTATGGTGGAACCTAAAGATAATAAGACAGTTCAAGCCGCAGCAATAACGCTGCAACAGGACATCATACAAGTGGATAGAAAACCACGGACATATGACATATCAGTGACAGTTCCGTCTTGTAATCCGAAGAATATGTGTATGAAAACAGATACTTCATTTGATTTAGTCGATACTTTCTTCTGGTTGATTTCCTTGCTATCTATCATAACAAACAAAGTAATAAAATGTATAGCTAAGGTGACAGGGAGTGTGATTAAGATGGTACAATATGGTGTACGCCGGAAGGTGAGCCATATTATAGGTATATATGATGATTCTGTACAATGTATTCGAACAACCTGCCTGACGACACGGTATGACGAATCTGAGATTCCTTTGCAGGAAGCACATTCAATGATCAGTCCTAAGATCATTTTCGGAGCAAATAATGGTGTTGTGGTGGATGGTACCTGTTTACTGTCTGTCGTGTACATTCTTCCACAAGGTTGTAGGAAAATACTACATCTTGTCTTGTACTCTGGGAGAAAGGTATACGAATCACACAAACGCTATGAAATTACTTTATCGTTGGTAAATTCTGGTCAGAAATTGGTTAAATATCTGTTAGGAAGAAAATTCTTGGTCATCTCAAAGTGAATTTTACTAGCCGTAAATAAAACATGTAGCGTCATTGTGATTGTATTGTCATCATAAATATTGTTATAAGTGGAGTGTACTGTATTTGTATTATTGTCTGGTTCATATTATCAATCATTTTTTTTTATAAGCGATTATCTTTATCTAAAACCTAGGCTCAAATAGACTGGGTAAGAGCGAGCATGGCGAAATTTATATAGTTGTATGGATCATATCTGAGATGGCGGAGGATTCTATACACATGACCGCGCCAGTAGCGCCTTTCTGTTTATAGGAATTCTTATACCTTCTTTTTGTTTTCAGAATTATCCGTTATCATTCTACATTTATTATTTAAAGACATCACAAACGTATCAGCCATAATACTGAAATAGTACATCATCGTACATTCCTAGACAGATGGTTTGTTTTGTCGCATTCGGATGTTTGATTTTACGATAGAGCCAAATAAAACTGAATTTGCATGTCAGGAATTCAATTTTTAGAACATAAAATAATCTAGCTGATCTACTCAGTAGACTATAAATAAATTATGAAAGTTTTATGGATATATATATATATATATTATATATATATTTATATTGTCTGATTTAATTTTTTTTTTGTAGTGTAACATTACGGTAGGATGACTATGGCTAAGTCTGAATTACCACAGATAAATATATAATTTTTTTTTAAAAGAAAGTATAGACGTAACTTAGTCACTTGTTGTTATTATTATTTCAGAGAAACAGGTGAAAAGTTTCACGTGGCTAGATGAGTGTATTGCAGGGGCGGCATAACCAATGTGTGTGGCTTCATTCTGTCACAAGCCAATATGGTAGTATCGGCGGTGGTTTGTAGATAATTTTAATTGTGTTAGTATAAGAAAATTATGAACAAATTCATGATTTTGGAATTTTCAATATAGGACATAAACTCGAGGACAGAGTCTGTGCGAATCTCCGATAAAATTAATTAAGTATATCTTAAGTGATTAACATGTTTCATAAATGAATATGATTATTGTTTTAATGTTATGTTTATATATTGTGTTTTTATTGATATTTGTTATTTTAAGTATCCCGACATTAATGTGTTGTAGTTAGTAACGTCAGTAGGTATGTGCTGTGTTAACTATTGATCATCATACATATAATTTTCACGATGGATGAAGGAAGAGAAAGGAATGAAAGAAAATTAATAGACACAAACATATAGTAAACACTACACATTATAGGATACATAGATACATATAACAAATGAACAACACATTATAGTTATATAACACAGTGATATTGAGAATAGTTTTCCCTATCGACATGCTATAGCGAAAAGAAATGAGGGTGTGCCAGGTCGACTTGCAGTTGTGTGGATATATGTATTCACGTCAAGGACAATCAGTTGTCGACTACGGATCATGTGATCGTTGGGTATGCAACACTGGATGGTGTTTTTATTTAACTGACGGCACTCGGGGATATAGAGACCGTTAGTAGTTTTAAGGTGTCAACATATATACGCGATAACAGATCTTAATATATGAACTGGCGGTGTTTGAGCCTTAGTTTAGTTACAAGTAGTCGGGCATGTTAACGCGATAACATCTCAGGGATCATTTATAGAATGTAGAGGTGGCGGTGTTCGGGACTTGTATTTTAGTCCGGTGTTCAATATCCCACGATCTAGAGTGGTTCACGTTGACAAACTAAGTTCCAAGGACGGTGAATGCGTTGTCTATCACAATAGGATGTAATTTACGTCGTGGACATCATTTGCTTGCATGTCAAGATAACATAGAAAATGGTCTAACGATCATTTTCATTGTAGAGGGGGCAAAGCTGTCATGTGGCAAATGACAGTGATGCAGGCAATGGATGAGTTAGCGCATCAAAGAAGAAGATAAAGGGTGTCACAAATGGTGAACATTGTGACACCAACATTGAACGCAATTTAGACGTCATGATAGGACGTCACCTAACGCCATAACGGCTTAAGCTTTAGTTTGTGTTACAGCTGACAAGGTGATAGGATGTGTTTTCAATACCAGTCTCGGGAGTCAAACCGTTACTAATTCATAAGTCACCAAAGGCAGCGCTAGCTGTTGGAGTTCGATTATGGTGAGCTCCGGTTGAAGGTAGGCGAGTATATTTGATTTGCATTATAAAGACATTAGGCGGCTGGCCCTGTTCCCAACACTTTCACTGGTCTGTGGAGATGATTTCTGATTGAAGAGCGGGAGTGCATGGAGAGAGAGAATGACTGAAGTCGGCATCAATCCCACACTCATCAACGTAGTCTGAGATCAGCTGTAGTAAATACATTGCAGTTCACTCCATCAGTATATGCGTTGAGTCGTTGTTGTGAAGTTCAGATGGTTACCCTATCCTGTATCAGAATGCTTCAATATATGCTGTCATGTACCCTGATGCCCAGAGCCACATAGATCTTGAGGTGAGCTCGCTACATTATAGAGCCTGAACTCGTATCATTGTGGAGAGGAAGCAACCTCACCTCTTGACAATACCCTCCTAAGAACCCATTACCACGGCATCAGCACACCGGATATTTAAGAGCGCACACTTTTAGTTTTACTCACTCGGCCATGCTAACCCCCGAAAGAAAAGGAATGATGGACAAATAATATTGATTCTTAAAATCAGGGACCGAGATCTGTGGAGACACATGAACACCTGTGTTGTTTGGCAGGGTTAAAGACCTTAAAATTACTTAAACATTCCTTAGGATGTCGCAGTCAACCCCGGCATTTTTGCTTTTTTATTGGGTGATTTCTTGGCAGGATTACATTCAGTAGTTTGCCATTGCTTTCTAAACGACCGGCACTCATACTATTGAGTGAAAAAATACGCAAGGCGGTCTGCTGCCAAATCGCCTGCAGCAGTGTTTCGAATGCGGAATGTGGGATTACGAATTGTCTCCGTTAACCCTTCGCACAGAGCCGGCTTGGCAGGGTACATGCTGATAGTGATAATGAAGCGACTGCGGCTGAAGCTTGTCCCCAGATGTATCATCCCGCTATCTATATCAAATTATTTCGTGGAAATAAATTTAGAACACCAGTATCGCACAACACCCTCTAAACAGACATGTCCGTTGGACAACGAACACCTTACTGCTTTAAAAGCGTTAAAGGCCAACAAAACCCTTGTAATATTGAAACCTGACAAAGGGAGTGGTGCAGTACTTATGGACATGTCAGACTACCAGAGAAAAATGGTTGAAATATTATCAGATGCATCTAAATTCAGAGTAGAGCAAATAGTCAACAAGTCGGAGGACCTGGATGCAAAAATGAGGAAAGAGGTCCAGTCACTTGTGAATGCGGGACTCATCAGTGAGGCCACTGCAAAAACGCTCACCCGGCATCCCACTAAGACCGATCCTTTCCATGGTTAACTCCGCACAACACCGAATGGCGAGATGGCTAGCTGAAATTTTAAAGCCAGTACGACAGTCCTTCGATCCAAGAACACTCAGAGATACATTCGAACTGGTGGAATTATTGGATACTATGGACATAAACAACAAACACGTGGCATCCATGGATATTGCCATTGCCTCTTTATTCACCAACGTTCCATTAGATGAGATCGTGAATATAATAAGTGAACGCATTAGAGACAAACAACTAAAACTAGGCATACCATCAGCTATTCTAGAGAGGCTAAATTATGTACTGCCAACATACAATTCAACTTTCTAAACAAGTCATATCGCCAAATTGACGGAGTGGCCATGGGGAGCCCACTTGGACCTATTCTAGCGGACATCTTCATGGTACACTTAGAAGAATAGAGATCCTCAGACATCAATAACTTGGCCTTTTACCGTCGTTACGTGGACGATATACTTATTATCACCACAGACGAGCTACAAGCTACGCCGTTCCAGGCCACAATGAACGAGACACATAAAAACATCTCTCTATCTATGGAACACGAACACAACGAAGCGTTGCCGTTTCTAGATATCCTAATGAGACGTAGAGCAGACGGCACAATTCAAAGATCGGTGTACCGCAAAGAAACATGGACTCAATCAATCAATCATGTGTCATGGCGGAAAGCGAGGGCGGTCATGACTCGCCATTTCACTCGATCACCAGTGTCGTGGATCAGCTCAGTGTTCCTGTCTCGTCCATGCCATGTGGCCAAGCCATCCAGGTATTTTCCTCTCGGTCTCCCTCTTGGTCTGTTCCCCTCGATCTTGCCAGTTGTCACTAAGTTCTCCAATCCATTTCTTCTCTTCTATTGACTGACCAATACTTAAATTTTCAGAGCTTCGCACCTGTCCAGTACAAACGGGGCTTAGTATGGACCCTGTTTGACCGTGCTAGGAAGATATGCACCCAGGACACACTGACAGAGGAATTTGAAACTCTGAAGAATGCCTTAAACCTGAATGGGCACTCCACAGGATTTATAAAGCGCCACTGCCAATAGCCCAAACCGAAATCAGAAGTAACTACAGTCCCTAAACTCAATGGTATTCATCCAGCTAACCTTCCGAGGAGATGACGTAATGCAACGTCCGTGGGACCGGCTCAACACAGCAGTCGGGCGAACATTCTGTGCTGCAACTCCAGTCATCAGGTACAGAAACACGCCGATCCTATCCCAGCAGTAAAAGAACCTGTAGCTTTGTACGCCAAATCAAATTGTATTTACCAATTTACATGCAGATGCGAGGCCATCTGCATAGGTAGAATTGAGCGACAGTTACATTGCAGGGTTTCGGAACACATTCCGAATTGGGTGGACAAGATACTACACACAGAAGATGGTAGTCTAGGCAGGCCGACACACCGGAACAGTCCTGCTTCATCGGTCGCGAGAGATGTGCTCGAGAGCGGTCACGTGGTTGAAAGAGACAGTGCCTCCCGTGTGTTGTTCAACACACAGAGTAGTCGGTTGTTAAAGTTTGCTGAAGCTATAATAAGCAACCTTCGTAAGCCGTCCTTGTGCAAGCAGAAAGACATGTTAGTCAGTTTAAAATTACCGTGGTAGACAATCGACATTACTGTGCGAACATGTGTATATTTCAGTTTGAAGGATTTATCTAGTTAATTCACGTAAGTTGTGTGAATTCTGCAGTATGTACCCGACGAGATGCAGCGAAATATGCCAGGCAATAAATCGTGCAATCTATTGTTTGTGTCTTCGTTATGAAAATTCATCACGAGAAAACATTGTTTTGAATATGCAAACTAACTTTAACGCATAGCAGTCCCAGTCGACATTCTCCGGGCATGTCAAGAGAAAGGGAAAGCTGGTGTTTGTCGCCACAGCGGGAAGGTTAGAGGGGAAGAGAGGCAGGGGTAGGCAAGAGAGAAGATGCTGGACAATTTGAAGTCATTTACGTTGGAACATCGGTACGAGAAATGATTGGCAGCACACGAGGCAGAAGGTTGTGGACAGACATGATAACCAACGCCACAAGGCATGGACTAGAACAGTGTTTCCCAACGTGGGGCCCACGCCCCACAGGGGGGCAATTTGACTGTTAAGGGGGGCAATTCGAAAATGGAAGAAATCGGCTGTATATAACAAAACGGGGAGACTTGAGACTGAAGTTAACTAAATTGGAACCTGACATAAGATCTCTTTGCAGCAAGCATCAAGCGCAAGGATCTCACTAAATTTAAATAATAAATAATTACTAATAATTAAAATAATATAGAAAAATCTTTCATTAAAATTATTTTGTACTTGAATTTCAGTTCTCCATTATATGTTTTGAAAATTTACTTACTGTGTTTGCTCAATAATTACCTAGTGATTTCTTCCTAAAACCTATCATTCAAGTTTCTTTAGTGAACATTTCAATTTTTGAATATTAAAAATAATGTATATGTTGAGGGGGGGGGGGGCATGGGGCGGGGGAGGGGGGCAATAGGAATTTTAGAAAGGCTTAAGTGGGGCATGGCACAAAAAAGGTTGGGAAACACTGGACTAGAAGAAGCCTACCAAGAGTTCTCTTTGGCGTTGTTTAAATAGCGTTACGTCACATGCCTTGTCAAAATTCAGTTGAATTCATCCTTGAACTAGTTTATGCTTCACATCGACACCGCAAGGTACAGGAAGAACAAGGTGAGATGAGATTGGAGAAAATATTTCATTTGTCTCTCTGTTCATTGTTTGTCTCTTCAAGCCAGCGCTAAAAAATGAGGACATAGTCAGTATATATTACTTATTAGAGAACAAATTTTGTTTGTGCAGATGTAGATGTTGTCGACACTCTGGCAGTTCCGCAGTTCTTTATAGAAATCTGTATGGTGGAAATGACCACGTGTTCACATGCAACCACCGTGAACGGACAGTTACAGCGCGAATTGGCCTTATCAGTTGCATTCGCTACCGCCATAGGTAAAAGTTATTATACATTGTTAAAGCACAAACTATCGTCTGTTAAGGTGCCAATGAAAATGAAGGCCTGTCGACTTTTTGTGTCTTACGGTTTCTTACGGGCGATATTTTGCTACTTTACGGTTATGTGTTGTATGGGAAGTAACTACTGTACAACCACACAGGCATCCATTGTCTGAGATATTGCCGTGTCCTTGTATTCCAGTTGAGTTGTAGCCCACAAGCATCGGGCAGGAAATTATTGGTATAAATACATACATGATAGATTTCCTTGATTGTACGAAGACTGATTTCTGCCGTTACTTTATGTGAAATGTCACTGTCACCAAACAGATCTTTCACAACGGCACTAATACTAATATAAGAAAATATTGCATTGAATTGCTTTTTTCTTTTTAATTTTTAATTCCTTATGATTTTGGCACTCTTCCGAATAACGGTCCCAAATTATTTCTTGTAAAAAGCATCCCTTGCAGGGCCTCATTAGGTGATTATTCTCTTTCAGGAGCGATATGTACAATTATTGAGTGTGTAGTAGGATTCAAAGACTATGCTTCTTCTAGCAAGGTGGAGGAAAGGAATGTTTCCTGTGGAAATGGCTCTCGTCGCTGCAGAGTTCACAGATCGTGAGAATTGTATGGATATTTTGCCATGGCCATGCGGGTGTACGAGGGAATGAACAGGCTGATAGGCTAGCAGGGAAGGACCTCTTGGTGGTATTTTGCCTATGGACAAGGGGGAGGTGGTTGTGCGCTTGTCACTTGTGGGACCAGGTGGAAAAGGCGGAGGAACAGATTGAGAACCCATATGTGGAAAGAATGAGATTGCAGGGGTTCTGGAAGAATCTCAAAACTGAGAGGGAAGACCAGGAGAACTTTTAATCAGATAACGGTGGGAATGATTAGTAGTATGACTCTTCGCTGGCTGTTGAACGGGGGGACAGAGCACTATGGGAATGTCCTGAGTGCAGTGATGTCGGTTCTTAACTCAACTCAACAACTGAATGTGTAGTGAACTGCTAGACCGATCGATGAATGCAATAAATGGTTTTGTTCCCAGAGAATGAGATCCCTCACTGTCGTCGTAGTGTATACCTATCAGTTATATGTGGAAATATGTACGTACAAGATATACTCTATAGATATACACTCTGACGACAGTCCGGGCCCAGGAAACATTTATTGCATCCATCGATTGATCTAGCAGTCCGTGACACACTGAACCGGAAGTGATCGACAACATCACCTATTGAGGCCCTGTAAGAGATACTTTTTACACTAAATAATTTGGGACCGTTATTCAGAAGAGTGCCAGCATTTTTAGTCATAATCTGATAGCAGGTTTAATCATGATTTTCATATTGGGTATTTACTGAGACCACCACAGATAGATAGGCCTTGAAAAACCAAATCTAATGGTAGCTTAGTGATGCCTATATATTAATTCTAAGCAGAGATATTCACAAAATGTTTTCAAGATTCCCTTTCTGCGCAGCTCTTTTGTGTGTCCATGCGAGATTGTCTCAAACATGTCAGAGACGGATATGAAAACTGACTTCACAAATATGTTCCGTCATGTTATGTGATACAAAAAATAGTAAAAGTATACAAATAAATTATTAATAATCTTTAAATTTGCATTCTTTTTAACTTTAGTAGTTAAAATTGCACATTTTGAGCGTGAACGGCCTATTCGTGGAGCCGCCATCTTGAATTCCCATTAACAAAGACGAAACCCGTCAGCAGAACTATTATTTTTTCTATCACGGTCGATGATGGCCCGCGATGAAACTCCAAATTTATTTTTAAATGGTTGCAGAATTCGAAAATGCATTTAAAATTAATCTACAATGTCTACGAACTGCGCTAAAAAAATAAAATTACTTTCTTTATGGCAAATAATTAAATTTATATAAAAGCCATAATAATTTAAATCAATCGCTGTGCATGGAATATTAGACTGACTTAATCTGCTGAAACTAAGATGATGTCTGTTATTGTCACATGATATGTGAATGAATGAATGACGTTGGAAGCATGCAGGGTCGTTTAACTGCCATTTTTGTGATACAATGGATCCTTCTGCACAGGCACAGTTTCCGGTTTCGGGTCGCATAATTGGACTAAATAAACCTGCTAATGTCATCATCAACTTTCACTTTTGTGTCAAATGTCGTGAGAAGGAATAGTTGACATTCCAGCTCACCATTGGTAGCACGGGATAGTGTCATTCAGCGTGATTGTACAGTTTTCTTCTCGAGCGTCCCCTAGCTTTCGTATCAGATCCTCTTTGATGTAGCAGTGTAGCACTAATGAGTGCTTGTAGCTGGCGTAGGTACATTGATCATGGTTTTCAAATTGGGTATTTACTTATGAGACCACCACAGATAGATAGGCCTCGAAAAGTTAAATCCAATGGTACCTCAATGGTATGGGTGCAGGTCAATCAGAAAGCAATGGCAAACTACTGAACGTAAACTTGCCCAGGAATCACGAACAGCCAAAAAATGCTGGGGTTGACTGCTAGTACTGAAAAGGATATACATCCAAGTTTTTTCTAACTTCTAACACCAGCAGCTCTCAATACCTCAGAGTTTGTTTTCTTCTCTATCCGTGATGTTATTACCATGCATTTGTTTTCTTTGTCCATGGTATTATCATCATTCATTTGGTTTTTTCTCTGTCCGTGATATTCTCACTATTTATTTGCTTTCAGCAGGTCAGCATGGCCGAATGGATAAGAACACAAGTTCTTAAACATCCGGTCTGCTGATGCCGAGGTAAGGGGTTCTTCTTCTTCTTTGCGTTCATCAGGAGTGTTTTTTCAGATGTGATTGCGGTGTGTCTGTTATGCGCCCTTGGGCCAAAACCCATAGGCCAACACAACCGGCTTTAGCGTGCTTTTTTGACCATGTAGCATTCCTGGGAGACTCTCACTGTTTGCGGTGCCGTCCACAACCCAGCTGGCCAAGTTGGAACGGTCGAAGACAACGGTCGTCCCTCAAAGGAAGGCAGGGACAGTCCATGGCATTTTCCGCCATCCAGGGTGGCTTCCATAATTGCAGGGTCGGCACATAGCGCCCTGGTGCTGGGCTCACCGAGGGAATCGTCACGTCCTGCTCATGGCTGCTTTAATTCCTCACTTTAAAATATTGGGCATTTCGTTCGCCCCGGGCCGTTCCCGCACAGACCAGACTGGTCTGCAGTCAATATCCACTCAGCGAGTTTTTCGGACATGTGCTTGTCGTTGTGTCCGTCAGAGCTGTTCCAGACACGTCGGACATTCGGAAAACTACCTAGTCAGAGCTGTTCCGAACAAGAGCGGCATTCGGAAACTAGGTAGCTGTTCCTAGCACGAGGGAAGACTAGTTAGAGCTTTTCCGGTCACGAAAGACATTTCACTCGGACGTAATTGCGTAGTGCCATTTTTATTTTGCCGCCCGTAGGCTGGCACTTCCGACTTCAGCGGGCATTTTTGATGAGGTTAGCCTTCCTCGGGTTTCGAGACAAGTTAGACTCTTATTTCGACTTCCACACAGCAAGCTTTTGCTTCGGGCTGCCACGTAATGGATTCGCAAGACAGGCGTTCCATTTCGTGTCAACGAGACAATTTTCCACCTTTGACTACACTCACTCCATGAGTACGGTTACAGACTATCTACGGAACGTGCGACCGAGGTGTTTTTCCACCTTTAGTACTCGCTCACGAGGTAGGCTACATGTGCTGCCGGCTCAGCACCTTACCTCCGTGCGTCTGTGGGCGAGTAACGGCCAGGCCCTCTCATCCGGGGATCCCTCATATCCCCCAGCTAAGAGCCATCGAACGAGTATCTGCGCCAAGCATGTAGCGTGCTCAGCACCTCACCTCAATTTTGATGTAGGTTTGTGTCGGCCAGGCTCTCACTTCCGAGGGTTTATGGCTTAGAGACGTTCAGCCATACACCTCGGCTGGTAGCCTTACAGGTTATGTCCGGACTGAGATTATTGGCATCGTCCGCCTGATTTAGACTGCTATCCTCAGTCTACCTGTAGAGCAGCAGGTTGTGTCTCTCTTAGTCTGGTCCCTATCCCAAGAGCTGTCCAATATGTAGTTAATATCCATCGGAATAGCGCTTGGGGTCAGTGGGACACTCAAGCTCCCCCCCCACGGCAAGGTGGAGACACATCGGGGGAGGTAAGGGGTTCAACCCCTACACTAGACAGTTGCACTAAAATGTTGACCTGTCGTCCTTGACTTGGGGACGTAAATTACAAGTACCTCTGAAGTTGGAGTGGGTTCGCCTGATGGGGAAAGCTAATCCACATGCAAAATCCAGTCCAGCACTACTAGAAGCTGTGGGTATGGACTACGCTTGAGCTCAAAGCGAGCGCTGCAAAACAAAAATTTGCTTTCTTCTCTGTCCATGATATTCTCACCATTCATTTGTTTCTTCTTCTTCTTCTTCTTCTTCTTCTTCTTCTTCTTCTTCTTCTTCTTCTTCTTCTTCTTCTTCTTCTTCTTCTTCTTCTTCTTCTTCTTCTTCTTCTTCTTCTGCGTTCATCTGGAATGATTTTTCAGATGTAATAGTGTTGTGCCAAGTTTATTTGTGCCCTTAGGCCGACACATCAGACTTCTGCGGGAGTTTGTTGACCGGGTTAACCTTCCTGGGTATGTGTTTTATTCTATGTCCATGATATTATCACCATTCATTTGTTTTCTTCTCTGTCCATGATATCACCATTCATTTGTTTTCTTCTCTGTCCATGATATTCTCACCATTCATTTGTTTTATTCTATGGCCATGATAATGTCACCATTCATTTGTTTCTACTCTGTCCATGATATTATCACCATTCATTTGGTTTCTTCTCTGTGATATTCTCACCATTCATTTGGTTTCTTCTCTGTCCATGATATTCTCACCTTTTCATTTTGTCTTAGTTTCTATCCATGATATTCTCACCATTCATTTTATTTCTTCTCTGTCCATGATATTCTCACCATCATTCATTAGCACCTTGCCATCTTGACAGACGATAGTTTTGTGCATTGTGCTTCAATTTGTGATTTTGTCTTGCCACTTAATACAAGGATTCTTCGCAGACACCGCATATGAACTTCTGTTATGGTTGGAAATGTGTCCAGGTGGTCAAGAGTTGGCAAGGCCTCTATGGCGTTGAGGGCATCATCCGCTAGTTTGGTCTCACTTGAGTACAGCTATAAATAGTGCTCTACCCATCTATCCATCTGCTGTTTCTTATCGGTAATGATTTCTCGTCAAGGTTTTCAGTGGTGCACTTCTTTTGATCATTTGATCATTGGACCACAGGCTTTCTTTATCCCTTCATACATGCTTCTGATGTTTCCCTTATCACTTGCATTTTGAATGGACTCACATAACTTGATCCAGTAGTCATTTGCACACTGCCTGGCAACCTTTTGCACATCCATCCTAGCTTGCTTCAGCTCACTGAGAGTGTTATGTGTTGTTCTTTCCTTGTTTCTTAAGAGAGCTATCTTCTTTTTATCAATCAAGGGCTGCAGTGTCTGGCTATTTGCCGCAAACCAGTCCTGCCTCTTATGATCCACAGTGCCGTAAACCCCTACTGCTGTTTTATAAAGTTTCCTTAAGTTTACCCCACTTTTCACTTACTGTACAATTATCTGATGTATCAGTGAAAGCGTCTTCAAGTTGCTGTTGAAACTGAAAGCACTTTTCAGGATCGTTAGTATTAATAATATTAATCCTGGGGCTAGATTTGTGTTTAGCTGTTTAGATTCTCTTTGGTCTCAGTCTAACCCTTGCAACAACCAAAGAATGATCCGTATCACAGTCAGCACTGTGGTAACTTCGAGTTAATGATGTATGGTTCAGATGTTGTCTCCGTGTGATGATTAAGTCCAGCTGATGCCAATGGCCGGATCTTGGATGTTTCCATGTGACCTTATGCAGCTCTTTCGTTTTAAAAAAGGAGTTTGTAATACATAGGTCATTTCTAGTGCAATGTTCCAGCAGCCTTTGCCCATTTATCATTCATGCGACCGATGTTGTATTTTCCAAGGCACACTGGCCATGAACTTGAGTCCTTGCCATGAGAGCATTGAAATCACCGAGCATATAAATGTAGTCGGATTTTGGAACTGCCTTGATCACAGAGTCTAACTCCTCATAGAACAAATCTTTCACATCATCTGAAGAAGCGAGTGTTGGTGCATATGCAGTGATAATGGTGGCAAAACTACAAGAGGTTGCCAAGTGCAGGGATAATAGTCTTTCATTACCTCCAGCTGGAATTCCCATCATTCCCAGTAGCGAATTCTTCACTGCAAAGCCCACACCATGTTGCCTTTTTTTCTGCCTGCCCTCTACCCTTCCAAAAAAAGGTGTAATTATATTACCTGAGTGACCTTTCCTCAGCGAGGTGAGTCTCCTGCAGGCCAGCAAAATCAATGTTAAGGTGACTGAGTTCGGCATCAATCACAGCCGTTTTTCTCACATCGTCCATATTCATCAAGTCAGTGGTAAATCCTGTACACATAGTTCTTATGTTCGAGGTTGCAAGCCATAGCTTGAGGTTTGTTTTTCTTTTTTTTAGTATCTGTTGCATTGGTTTTACAGCCTGTGTTTCAGACTTTGTCCTAGCCCCAAGCATCCATTAAAGCAGGCAGGCTGTGGCGGATCAGCACCCAATTGGCCAGGGGCTAACCAGCTTGAGGCGGACGGTAGCTGATCAGTGATGTAGGTGTCTCCCACTGTCAAGAGACAACCTGTGGCACCCCATGTCTATGCCATTTATAAGGATTATAACCCATAAATGTTACCTCTCACTTTGAGTCCGAAACCGGTTAAGACCAGGGATGGAGTTATTGCCTGTCCATAGCTCAAAGCCTGGGCTAAAATATAGAGTCCATGTGTTGCCCATGCAGCATGATCCCTCTCTCAGCCTGCCTAGTTCACTCCAGAGGAAAGGTAACACCCCTACGTCTGGAACAAGACAAGCTGCAGAAGCTGCCGGATCAGCAAAGCAATGGTCTAACTGTCTGCCTGTCGGAGCTTCGATCCTAGACCTGCTGCCAACCAAGGCTTGGGGCCTTGTCTGCCCTGCTATGACAATTTGTCTTTAGTTTGCATTTCATCGCACCAGGATAAGGCTTGTACCCTCCCAATTGCGCTCTTCTGCCTGAAGCCATTGGCACAATGTAAGGTGTCGGGTTTGGTAAGCGCCGCCCAACATTCGGCGCTAACAGAAAGCAGGTTGTACCGTCTACTGTCATACAGTAGCTCAGTCATATCTGACTAAGACCTGACACATGCATTTGTTTTCTTCTCTGTCCATGATATTCTCACCATTCATTTGCTTGTCCATGATATTCTCACCATTAAACACTAATTGACTGTAAGGAAACAAGCAATCACCTGGGTTTGTCAGAAGAAGTCACCACAGCAAGCAAAGAATCAGAATCGAGCATTTGCCCAATGCTGCAACAAAGGGAAGAAATAAACCACAAGAAAATGCAGTCTTCAGACACAGACAAGGGCTCACCACAAATGCCTCAAATATATCAAGCACTATAATCATCAGGTCAAATTATGTATTTTATTTTAGTGCAGGAAGAATGTCGTGTTCACACCAAGTTATTTATCCAAATAGAATTGCAGGTAGAGTAATTTAATCTTAAAATACTTACTGATATTGTAATACAGTGGAGTCTGGATAAGTAGAAGTCACAAGGGCTGAAGGAATTTATTCTACTTATCCAGACTGCACACATTTACACTAATTTACACTAATACCATGCAGTAGCATTGAGTAAAATGATTGTACCACTTAGGAAACACAGTTAGTGAACAAATAAATAGCAATACAATATCATAAATGTTGAATTATTTTAGGAAGCGGAACATTAAAGTCATATGAAAATTTCCAAATTAATTAAAGAAAAAGTCTGTGATTTTGCTTTGCTTCTTGACTTGTGAAAAATGTCTTCCCATGGCCTGTTTAAAGGCACAAAATTAATAGACTGCATCATCTGAACATCCAGTCTGCATCATGTAAGTGTCAATTTTGTCAATTGATGCCAAAATATCTGACTGCGATACAGGGTGTGTTTGCAGCCCACAGTCATACTCATCATCAGAGTCAGGGCTGGAAGGGTCTGTTGGTTGAATGACTGGCATACATAGCCCTATAATATCAGTGCTTGAAAGAGTGGCTCTAGTAGAAACATCATTGTCAATGTTCACAAACTCCTCTGGCTCAATGTTCAGCTCTTTATACAATCTAGCAAGTAATGGCTCCACTGAAATTTCAGTAACATTGCTCTCACTGCTCGCCGATGGTGTGGAATTCTCATTTACAGTGACATCCACTGCAGGTAAGAAGTCAGTCTGTCTAATGCAGTTTGCAATAGTTGCTGGTAAAACTCTGTCCCATGAAGATTTTAACATAAGAATACCAAATTCTCTAGCTATATTCACTTTATGTCATGAGTCATGACTGCCCACGCTTTCCGGCATGGCACATGATTGATTGATTGATTGATTGATATTCACTTTCTTCTTCCCACTATGTTCAACCTCTTCCAACAGCTCAATCTTTCATTTTTAAAGTTAAAGTAGTAAGCTTTCGTTCACTAGCCGCCATTGTTGACATGTAGCGAGGTAGCGTATGTGCGAGATTGTTGTTCTCAGAGCTGAATAAAAATAATTCTTTCGCAAACAACTTTTGTTTTGTGTGGTGTGAAATGAACAGTTCAACTTATAAGTTCAACTTATATAAACATGAACACTTATATAGTCGGTATTCATTTTTATGTTCGACTAATCCGAAAATTTGAGTTAACCGAATTCGACTTATCAGGATCAGGACTTTTTTATACAATGATAAAGAAGAATAACGGCCGGGACTAAGCCAATAACGTCGACTTAAGCGAAATTCAACTTATCTGAGTTCGACTTAAGTGGACTCGACTGTATTTGTTTAAAAATAAGAAGTGCTTGAAGAAAAAATATAATGTATTCACACCATATTTTCATTTTCCACAAATTTTAACACACAAATTTACTTTGTTGTGTAAGTTGGACATAAATGTTGACTTCTTGTAAAAAAAACCAGTGGCAAACTAATGAACGTAAAACTGCCTAGATCATTTGGATTGATTGCAACATCCTGCAGAGGACATGCAACATTTTTTAAATATTTACTTTACACATAAAATTTTGTAATTTTATTTTTCAGAAACCAATGTTCATCCAGTGATCATGTCATGATGCGTGAAGTGAATGTGGGAACAAACACATGAAAAGTTGCTGAGACAAACACCATCCTGAGAGAAACAAACATTAGTGCCAGCGATCAGGATACGATCAGGATGGACTGTCATACAGTGGACAGTAACATGAAACAGAATGTGAATAATGATGGTTTACAAAATGAAGATAGTATCCAGCAGTCAGCTGTGAGTGATATTGAAAGCAACGCAACCAGTATGAATTCATCAGATGTGAGCTTACTTGATAAAAAATGCATAGAAGCAAAAAAACTTGCATGCAGTAATTATGATACTGATAGTGATGATGATGATGATTATGATGAGTTGAATATAGATCACACAAGTAGTCCATACAGGAGATCAATTTTATACAAGTGACATTTTTGGAGCATCATTTCCTCATGCACAGTTTCTGAAACACCACAAAGAAATCCATACAGAGGAAACACTTCATAAAAGTGATATTTATGGTGAAACAATTTTTAAAACAAGTACTTTGAATATGCAAAGTGATAACCTTAGTGAAGAGAATCCGTACACGTGTGAGATGTTTAATGATGATCTGTCTCAATATGGTCAACTGAATCTGGACACAAGAATTCAAGGGGGAGAAACGTACAACAAATATGACATTTATAGTGCAGCATTTTCTCACACAAGTAACATGAAAGGTCACAAAAAATTCGGTGTAGCAGAGAACCTTCACAAATGTGATGTCTGTGGTACAGCGTTTTCTCACAAAAGTACTCTGAAGCAGCACAAAATGATTCATACAGGAGAGAAGCCTTGCAGATGTGATATTTGTGGTGCAGCATTTTCACAGACAAGCAGTCTAAATCAGCACAGAAGAATTCATACTGGGGAGAAGCCTTACAAATGTGAGTTTTGTGGTGCAGCTTTTTCTCGTGCGGATATTTTGAGACAGCACAGAATGATACATACAGGGGAGAAACCATACGAATGTGATGTTTGTGGCTCATCGTTTTCTCGGCTCAGTCACCTAAAGTTGCATGAAAAAATTCATACGGGAGAGAAATCTTACAAATGTGATGTTTGCAGTAAAGCATTTTCTCACTCAAATGCACTAAGAAGGCACAGAATGATCCATACCGGCGAGAAACCTCACAAATGTGATGTTTGTAGCGCAGCATTTTCTTGCACATCTGCTCTGAAACAACACAGAATGGTTCATACAGGGGAGAAACCTTTCAAGTGTGATGTTTGTGGCTCAGCATTTTCTCGACTCAGTCGGCTGAAAATGCACACGATAATTCATACAGGAGAAAAATCTTTCAAATGTGAAATGTGTGCTGCAGTATTTTCTCACGCAAATTCTCTTAAAAGGCACAGAATGATTCATGCAGGTGAAAGGCCTCACAAATGTGATGTTTGTAGTTCAGCATTTTCCTGTACATCTGCTCTAAGAATACACAAAATGATTCATGCTGGGGATAAACCTTACAAATGTGATGTGTGTTCCTCTGCATTTGTTCAGCTTGGTCAACTTAAAGTGCACAAAATGATCCATACAGGAGAGAAGCCTCACAAGTGTGACGTGTGTGGTGCAGCATTTTGTCAAACAAGTGGTCTAAAACAGCATAAAATGATCCATACAGGGGAGAAACCTTACAAATGTGATATTTGTTATACAGCATTTGCTAAACTTTTCCACCTGAACAGACACATAAGAATCCATACTGGTGAGAAATTGTACAAATGTGATTTTTGTACTGCAGCATTTTCAGACTCGTACTGTTTGAAAAGGCATGTAATGATTCACACGGGTGAGAAACCTCACAAATGTGATGTTTGTGGTACAACATTTTCTGCTTCAGCTGCTCTAAAACAACACAAGATTATTCACACAGGGGAAAAACCATACAAATGTGATGTTTGTGATGCAGCATTTAACCGGCTCGGTCACCTCAAACTGCACAAAACAATGCACACAGGAGAAAAGAATCACAAATGTGATATTTGTAGTGCAGCATTTCCTCAGTCATATGCTCTGAAAAGACATAAAACTATTCATACAAGGGAGAAAACTTACGAATGTGATGTATGTGGCGCAACATTTGCTCAGATTAGTACTCTAAATGAACACAAAATGAGTCATGCAGATGAGAAACCATTCATATGTGATGTTTGTGGTGCAGCATTCTCACATGCAGTCTTTTTGATTCAGCACAAAATGATCCATACATTGGGGAAACCTTACTAATGTGATGTTTGCTTTGCAGCATTTTCATTCAGTGCTTATCGGAATGTGCACAGAAAAACAGTGACTGGCACCTGGCCATCTTGACAGACGATATTTCGTAAAATGGAGATATACCTCTCCATAACACAAAGCCTGGGCTGGATTTAGAAACCATGTGTTGCCTGTGCAGCATGATCTCTCTCTTGACCTGCCTAGTTTACGCCTGAGAAAAGGTAACACCAATATGTCTGGAAAAAGACAAGCTGCAGAAGCTGTCGGATCAGCAAAGCAGTGCTCTAACTGTCCACCTATCAGAGCTTTGATCCTAGACCAGTTGCTGACCACGGCTTAGGGCCTGGTCTGCCCTGCCATGACATTTAGTCTTTAGGTTGCATTTCCTCGCACTAGGGTAAGGTTTGTACCCTCCCAATTGCACTCCTCTGCCTGAAGCCTTTGGCACAATGTGGGGTGTCAAGTTTGGTGAGCCCAACATTCAGTGCTAATAGAAAGCAGGTGGTACTGTTTACTGTTATACGGTAGCACAGTCATTTTGATTTTTTATTTAAAAGAATATATACAGCAGTTAAACCATATAAATGGGAATTTTGCAGTCAACATTTTCTTACAAAACTTCTTTCGAAGGGCACAAAATGACCCATACAATTGTACAATCTTAGAAATGTCAAATTTGTGGTGCAAAATTATCTTAGTGTTGTTGTCAAATAACGTACATAAGGATCTTATGTTAATTAAATGTGAAGTTTGTGTCTTCCCATTCTCTACACATTGTAACTGGTAACTTAAGTATACTTATACTTTTTACTTTTACATACCCATTTTTATTGTAACTTGCATATCGTACACATAGTATCGTTGCTGTAACTTGCATATTATAGACAAAATATCATTGTTGTAACTTGCATATCGTAGCACCTTGTGTAATTGTTGCAACTTGCGGTTCCCACAAATTGTATCATTATTGTAACTTGTATATCCTTCATATTGTATCATTGTTGTAATGTGTATATCTCACAGATTATATCATTGCTGTAATTGGTATATCCTACAAATTGAATGATTGTTGTAACTTGCAGATTGTACACACTCAAATCTGAGTCTGGAGAAACTCAGCTCAGTGCATGAACTCAGTAGCACCGGCGAGGATCCTGAAATACTATGGGTAGATTTTTAACTCGAAATTTTGCCTGGGCAGCGCCATTAGGCTACTCTTTTTTGATTTCCAACTGCCAAGGGATTTTTTACGTGCACAACAATACACACGAGCTTCCGATCTCACTACCCAGAGACCAGGGGACATTTTATTACTAGAAGTTCATGTGAAAAAAATCCTGGTCCTCACCGGGGCTTGAACCCGGGACCTCCAGCACTCGAGGCAGACACCTTGTGTATTCTACAGATTGAAGTACTCATTTCTAATAGTACTCACTTTACATCCTCACCTTTACTTATGTAGCTTTATTTGTAATCTTATCATCATCCTTATACATCTCTTATTTTCATAAATTTATGTACATTAAACTCTTATTTTAATTCAATACCGTGTATTTGTATTCTCATGACTGAATATTACATTGTCGTATTTATACCCATCTTCTTTAATTTCATTATTGGCTTTGTTGTTGTTCTAAATCAATAATGTATATGTCACTGTGTTGAGTTTGTTGCATCAGTAAAATACCTGTTATTGTATACTTCCAATTTAATACGCAGTATTAACACTTAAGCCGGTCTCCATGGCATAGGGATTACGGGTGTGATTCGCATTTGAAACGACTGCAAACTATTTGGCAGCAGACCTCATTGTGCTGGGTTTTAACGAGTTGGTATGGGAGCCGGTCATTCAGAAAGCAATGGCAAACTACTGAATGTAAAATTACCAAGACAAAAACAGCAGTAAAATGCTGATGTTGAAAAGGATATGCAAAAAAAAAAAAAAAATAGCACTGAAAGCTTTCAAGGTGCCATGGAACCGATTTTCTTAATTTTGGAACAATTTAAAGTAGTAAAACTAAATATGAACTGAATGACAACCAAAATGAGAATATCTCTCTCCAAACAAAAGGAAGAAAGAAGCATTAAATCTAGGCCCAGTCAAACGCAGGGTGTTTATTATCACAGAGTCTCTTCAATGCTTGTTCACAGAATATGATGGATGCAGTGACTAGAAAAAATCGCTTGGGCATTAACTTGTAAAGGTTTGAAAGCCACTGTGTGGGCCGGGTATTCCCCCAACATTATTGACAAGACATCAGTACTTGTGAGCACTTTAACCTGTTTGTTTCGTCTCTTGAAGACGCACAGTAATGTAGAACTTATTCTAGAGAGGTCATTAATGAACATCACAGTAAATGGGGAGATACTAGAGCAAGTAACAAGTTTCTCCTATCTTGGACATGTAATAACTGATGATGGCAGAAAGGAAACAAAAATAAAAAAGAATAGGAATGGCCAAAAATGTTTTCAACTACGTGACATCAGTATTAACATCTAGAGATGAACAAACCATTAAAAATGAGAGTTGTCAAATGCTATGCATATTAAGTGTGATATGGATATACAGAAGAATATGTCTTTTTCAAATACAAACTAGAATCAACTCTGGAAATAAGATATACTATGCACTACAACATCTACTAAATTCAAAGGCGCTATCTCGTAACACCAAGATCACAATATACAAAACACTGATCAGACCAGTTGTGCTGTATGGCTCTGAAACCTGGAGTACAACGAAAGGAGACGAAGCCTTGTTACAAACCTTTGAGAACAAAATTTTAAGACGCATCTTTGGACCCATTAGGGATACACAAAGTGGAGAGTGGAAAAGAAGAAGTAACAGAGACATTTATGATCTGTTTAAGTCCCCGCTAATCACTGGTATCATGAAGGCTAATAGACTACAATGGCTGGGGCATATAGAAAGAATGGAAGATAATAGGGAAACAAAACTCGCTTACACTCAGGAAATAAATGACCGTAGACCCCGAGGTAGACCAAGAAGACGGTGGAGAGATAATATACATACAGACCTACAAGCACTTGGAATCAACGACTGGCAAGAGAAGGTCCACCAGAGAGACGAATGGAGACGGATTGTATTTGCAGCAAAGAACCTCAATGGCTCGGAAAGCTGAAGAAGAAGAAGAATGTCTTTTTCATAGAGACAAATTCTGAGGTTATATAAAAACTGAAATTAAAAGAGAGTTGAAAGATATAATGTTTCATTGAGGATTTTATGGAAAGTCAATATCTTTTCTGCAAATCTGAAAAATCTGCATATAATGCAAAGCTTTCTCTCAGATGACCAACACTATAACCATCAGTCGACAGATGGTGAACAACATAGCTAAATCATCACTTAGTAGGGTTCTCGTTCGATGTACGTAATTTAATGGGAATCAGTCTGTGGCAGATTTGTCAATTTAGTAGAGTACATCTTTGGTGCTTATCATTTGCACATGATTTGGGGGTAGGTTGGTGAATGCCAAAGGCCTTTAAAGGCTTTTCCCCTTCTTGGTATCCCGTCACTATATCTCCATGAGCCACCAACTCCGAGATAGTGTGCCTTTTTAGTTCAGCCCTTTGATGGCCTTTATCCGTGGTGTGCATCGGGGACACATGTCTGGCGTCGTGCATAGTGTTCCCTAGGACCAGAGCAGAGTCCGCTGACGCGCGAGATACGACATACATATAATTTCATACACGTCGATGGGGGTCGATGCCTTTTGCAATATGAAAAACATACAGACCAATAAAAAGATGTCATTTGAAATGAGAAAAAGAGTGTTGAAGTGCTACATAGAACCTGTACTTTTGTATGCATGTGAAGCGTGGATAATAAGCAGTCAAGCTGAAAAACAGCTGATGGCTGTGGAAATGTGGTTTCTGAGGAAAATACAAAGAATACCATGGACAGACAGATAAACCAATGATCAAGTCCTACAAGAAACAAATGAAAATAGTAAACTGATTAGAGAAATTAGATTTAGACAGTCAAAATTCTTTGAGTATTCTATGAGATTAAATAAATTCCGGGAGGTTAACCCGGTCAACAAATGTCCGCAGAGGTCAGATGTTGCAATGGACCAAGGTCAGGTCATGGCCACTAGGTACAGACAGCCTACAATTTCACGCAGCCCAGCGTGAAGATGAGAAGATTGAGAATCATGCCTTTCATAAAAATATCGAGGTCTATTGCTGAGCAGGGGGCAAGGTCTTCTGCAGGCAATCAGTTGGGCTTAACCACCGTCGAGTTGAGACGTGGTTCTTAGCTCCGTAGCACGGCCACAAAATGTGCCGCTACATCTGTGGTTAGGTTGTGCAGTTATTGTTGTAAAGTTATTGTAGACTCTAAGTAAACGTAACCGATATGTGGAGTAAATAATAGTTCTCCCCCCCCCCCCCCCCCCCACCCCTGCGTTTCCATCCTGTTTCAGGATATTGCGGTCAACACCAGCATCTTTCAGCTGTATGTTGATTTCTAGGCTAGATTACGCTCATCAGCACGCCACGACTTTCTGAGCGACCGGCTCCATACTCTCATAAGTCACTGGCGAGACTCGAACCGCTTCTAAGTCTCGTGCGCTCACGTCAACCACGAGAGTATTCGGGGTTACGGAGAGAGCTGCTAACTCCTCGACCAGGGATACCAGTGTAAATAATAGTATGTGTTGTTAAATACCTGGAGTCAAAAAGAAGGTGTAAATTTCAACTGTGTCCTGTTGTTTGATCGAGTTGCGTTGAGTTGGCTTAAAGAATTAGTTGTTGTTAATTCTGCAGTACCGGCGCTCAGAGAACATTCATGATGCAACAAAGAAATATATATGTGTACGATCGCCGCAATTAGAACCTCAAACCACAAGCCTATATAACAGATCGCCAGCGCCTAGGGCGATTGATCCAGCGAGCCGTAAAACACAAGGTTGCGAGCAACATCAATATGATAGCTGGCTCAAATGAAAGACCAAAACATTCACTCGCCGACAAACATACTGTCGCTGGCAGATGTGTTGGCTTAACGGCGCAAGAACGCAGCTCTGCTGTAAACAGGCACAACGCAGTCACGTCCGAAAAATCTCTTTGGATGAACGCAGCAGAAGAAAAAGATGATGATGAAATAGATTGAAGAACTTGTTGACAACTGGGAAGAGAACAAGTGGAAGATAGAGAAGTAAATACCTTGATGGCTTGGCCACTTGGTATGGTTGAGACAAGAGTACTGAGCAGATCCACGACTCTGGTGATTGAGTGAAATGCCGAATCAAGACTGCCCACGCTTATCGGAATGGCACGTGATGGGTGGATAGTCGGAGTCTCGTCAGTATCCACCAACCGAGTCCGTACTTCATTGATTATATTATATCAGCCCTGTCCATGCTGTTTCCCCGTGTGTATTGCGCATTCTTTGCCTGATGGTCGGCGCGTTCATTAACTCTGGCATGTCCCGGTGAGTGGTGTTAAGCCTCCTCTCAATAGTCAGCGCCTGTGTTGGTCCACTCAATAGTCACCGCCAGTGTTGGTCCACTCAATAGTCACCGCCAGTGTTGGTCCACTCAATAGTCACCGCCAGTGTTGGTCCACTCAATAGTCACCGCCAGTGTTGGTCCACTCAATAGTCACCACCAGTGTTGGTCCACTCAATAGTCACCGCCTGTGTTGGTCAACTCAATAGTCACCGCCTGTGTTGGTCCACTCAATAGTCACCGCCTGTGTTGGTCCACTCAATAGTCACCGCCTGTGTTGGTCCACAGCCGCCTATTCAACATAACCGCGGCTAACCTCTACATCAAGAGACTACCCCATCGCCGGCCGACGCACGTAGTAGTCGGATGGGCATGCACCCTAAGTGTGAGTACTCGCAGTCATGAACTGCGCCTGTCTGTTACCATGACCCATTAGGGAAGCAGAGAAGGTAACCTACCATGAATGTCATAAGAGGCATCTAAGGGCCTCATACGCTATAAATGAAGACATCTGTGAATTGTGTGGGAAGCTCACTACTTACTAAACTGTAGGGAATATGTAATGCTAAGATAACCATTCATTCAGTAGCATGTCCTTTGCAGATTCTCGCTCCCATAACAACCTTCCGGAAAACTTCTCGATCACAAGCAAGATGTCCCGCGTCTGATACACCCATCTGGAGATCATCCGCCACATCCTGCACCCATCTTCTCTTTGGCCTTTGTGGGATAATAAGTGTGAGCACCATATACAATGGGCTGAAATAAAGTCTAGGGTATATGATTCATTTGGTCCCTCAGGTTCGCCGAATAGGCAGTTGATTCGAGACAGTTTCTTTCCTAAAAGACTCCAGGAATAGAGTAGTTATTGGCTCTTTAGATGTAAGACTGAGATATAGGCCGAATAGGCCCCACCCACTCTATAAGATAAACTACCTTCCTGAAGAATAAAACAGAGAATAGGCCACTTAACCACAGATCCCTATCAAGTTGTTATCCTTGAATAAAATATCTGAGACTGTGTGTTGGTCGACCTCCCACTGGATTCTCTGCATATATATATATATATATATAAACACAGTAGCACATTTCTCTACGACAACAAACAGTGTAACACTGGTCACGTAGACAATGAAAAACTCTCCTGACGAACATATATGTTTATTGACAGACTCATAAGCTGGTATCTACGACTCTGTCTCCCGTACACTCTATATAAGCATCAACCAAAAATATACATTCTCAAATAATGTATGTACTGATAATCTAAAAAACATCAGGAGAATGTAGAGTCCCTCCACACCGGGCTTCTCTACACTGTCTTTCTTCTCCCACACCAATAGTCCGATGATGACACTTATACTGTTCTACCCTACTCCTCTTCCTCTTCTACCGCTAAAACAGCTGGGCTCTCCCATCCTAATTTTGACCAAACTCCACACTGTGCCACTGAGGTAAACAAAGGTTCTCTGGATACTGATCAAGGTAATGGTGATGCGGATCGTTGTTATTGATAAAAGTCAGTCATGATTGACCAACAAAACAGAGGAACTGTTCTCAAATGGTCCCTTCTATAAAATTGATGATGGTGCATGACTTGAAGTCTGGATCACTCAATCTGGACTTGGTTTCGAGAGGATAAAACTATATCTGCATAAAATAAGGGATTGCAACCCTTGATAAAAACGTCCATCAGTTAGGACAAGTTGTAGCACGAATGCTCCAACGACGTACTGGAGGATGTTGATAAAGGAAGGACTCTCCCTGAGTATGGGTCAGAAGCCAGTTGAATCTCTCCAGGTGATTTCCAGTAATTGGTAAGACGTGCATGCGTAATCTGGGAAAACGATGAAGTCTCAAATGTCTCAGCACGACATTTAACAACCCTAGAGAAGTGTAGCTGGGTTCATATAAACTGAAGACTATGACGACCTCTCAGAAGAAAAGAACCATTCCATCTGTGACTGCGGCATATCTATAACTTCCCTGATTCACCAGGAAGAATAAGAAGCCCCTCTCCCAACATTCTGGAAGAATAAAGCACAGACTCTCAACAAAGTTGCTGGAGTTTCCAGCGAACGAAGAACTCTCTATGCGTTAGTGTCATCTCTAGCTGAACATCGATATGCGGCTTCCCGGAATATAAATGGGTACCTGCTTCGTCGCAAGAAAAAGAGGAATCCACAATGTCGCAGTGGGGACATTGTACCACAGGAAGATCCGTGCTGGTTTCGAAGTTCACTCCAATAAGTATGACTCTTCACATCGAGAGACACCTCCAGTCCATAAGTTGCAGAATATACTTCCTGATATTACAGGGATAAAATGGGCGCCATCTCTCTTCACCTGCCATGAGGAGTTGAACCAAAAATGGAGATAACTCCGTCTGGAGTTTCGTCCAGGTCTTGATGAAAAATAGGGGATTATTTCCCCCGGCCTCCCAGTAATTGGAAGGAATGACGGAGGTCCCTAAGTGCAGACTGATTTCTCCTCTGCACACCCAAGCCAATACTGTTTTGACTTGGAAAAAAAATCATCAAGATGGTGTAGACAAAAAAAGCGGCTTAGATCTAGCCAAATATCAGACCAAACTGTTCCCCGTCGGTTGCCTCATTTGCCTGCAAATCAAAAATGACAAGCTATGAATAATCTAGCTTAGTAAGTGAGCTCATAAGACTCACAGAGACCACAACGGAACATATATAGGGAGAGGACATCCTCCTCCCCTACAAACACTCCATTAATTTGGAGGACACAATCTGTTATACAACATGCACGGGGTGGGGTGTGTGATTAAAATCGAAGGGGTGGAAATCTTGGCGCCAATGACTTGTCATTGTGGCAAGTGGCAAACACTGCCCGAGTTACGGCAGGAAAAAAAATGAGTATTGAGGTATGTGAACCGTTCTCATAAATGTGATTGAGCCACGACATACATGATCCACCAATCCGACAAAAGCAATGGGGTGTCTTATCTGTGACCCCAGGCTGTCATACACACCAAATATAGAGTCCGTCCCCGGCATATTCTGCACACAGATAAAGTAAAGATTCACACACACAATATATATAGGTGCGTACAGTAACTGAATCTTTTACAAAGGCATTATATAACACCTGAACACTTTACCATAAGTTAAGTAAAGGTAGGCTCTCCCTAAATGAGATGAACCAAAAGTGAAGATAGATTGACTCTGCAGACACAGTACAGAATTTACAGAGACATCAAACTCTTCAAAAGAAGATGAAGTAGTGATCATAGCATGATAGAATAATAAGAATTGTAAGCATAGGAATATAGGACATTGGTATAGACGTTCAAATCTCAGGCCGGCTTTCTTACAGAAGTAATGATGCCGTAGCAAAGTCCACCAAAATACATACATGACATGTAGTATGACTTTTCATATCAACCAAAGATTGTATTAAATAGTTAACACAAATCTTATCATTCAAAGAAAAAACATATATATATATGCTCACCAATGCAACATAGAGGCGAAAATAGCCCCCCCAAAAAAGGGGCTACACCCTCCCGGGAAAAAAACACGTCTACATGGTTCGAACTGCTAGACTCAAGTGAATATGGCTGGTCCCGCCTGGAAGTTTTACCCAACTATTCCAGGCTATTCTGAGCTATAGGCACATTCCTTGCCTCTATCTGAGTGCGGGCATTCCTTCCCATAAAAGGTAGTGCCTGTCTCTCACACATGAAATCAGTCGTTCCAAGAACCGCTATTAATAATCGTCTGTAAGCTGGTGCGACTGGAGACAGTATGTCACATAAGTCCCCCCATTCAACTGATTGAATGCAATCAGTAAAATCCAGTTAAACCAGCTTCCAGACTCCACCTGGTAACCACCTCCTCTGCTCCCGGGTGCCTCTCCTAAACCATCTACTTTCACCTGAGGTGTCTATACCATTCCTCCTAGCTCACAAATTCCGCTGCTATAGATCACAAATCTTCTCTTCCTGAGCCGCCATCATTCATAATCTGAAGGTATATTGGCGAACTCAGGGATAAAATAGAGGTTTCACTTCTCCTCTAAAGACGTGTGGGAACAAAAAAGAAACCATTGGTCACCTCTGTCCGCACAACATCAAAAAAATAGAAATCCCATCCGTAAATTCCCACCGTCGGATGCCGATTCTATCTAAGAGAAATGTTAGATTCCTTCCGCTAACTCAGTCACGTCGGCATACAGAACTGATAAAATGTTGACTAGCACTACGTGCTAAAATATATATTCTTATTTTGCCCTCCACCAAGAATCTAAAAAAAAACGGCTACGGCCGAAAGGAGTTAAACATAGAGCGTCCTCTATGACTCAATTGATTCTGGCGATGCGCAATAAAACTTAGTTCTGAGGTTTACTTTAGGTAAATGTTGCTCGGTTTATGACAAATTTGGAAAGGGCCACATTCTCTTCCCTCCAACCCCTGTCTATTGTTGAGTCCAAGGTAAATCTACTCCATGCGGTATAGTTTAACTCGGCCGTCTTGTTGACGTAAACTCAACTCAACACCAAGAATTTTCGGTCGTCAGTAAAGTACAATGCATTCGCTGTGAATGGTTCAATGTTTATCAACCGCCTGAGGCCCTTCCGGTGTAAGTGCCCCATTCTTCATGGCGTATGACCTGCAGGTCTGTCCCGGAATGCGTTTCAATGCAGTTGAACATACGCGCTAGTTTCAGTTTCACCTCGCCTCCTCCTATTGTGACTGGCTTGTCCGTACTAGGAATGCGGTGTTGGCGCGAACTGAACTAGGTCAACTCTGCACTACTCTCCCTCTGACCTAGATTCAAATCACGTAGCTATCAGGACATGATAACACGTGAAAAATAATTACTCTCAGCATTCAAGTCCTCGAGGTGACGTTTTAAAAATGTCATGCTATAGAGAATAATTTAAAAGACTTCTTCTGCGCGTAGCATTGATGTCAAAAGTCTACTAGTCGTAGACTAACAAGAGATGAGTTGTCCGGACTAAACTCTCTTGTAAATATATAGTAAGGAATATATTATAATGAAGTGCACTTTTTCCTTACAATTTCCCGTTGGCTGAGGTAGAGAAGTATACTTTCTCTGTCATTTTACCGTGTTAAATGGACGGTAAAGATTAAAGTCAACAGTACTTTAAATAGAAAGGGGGCGGGTGCTGCCCTGCCCCTTTCAACCTGTCATACGTGGGGACTTGGTCCGCACGAACGTTTCAGATAGGTATAAATCTGAAGATGAATATGACAGTTCATGAAACGATCCTGGAAAGCTAAAGCTGCCGGCATGTTCCATGTCCCCTGAAACGAGGATAAAAGAAAAGAGTCGACGCCACGGGCTGTGTCATCCCTTTGTAAATTGGAGAGTAAATAGGTGGGGTCTCTCGTAAAAAAGGACGTACGACTACTTCTCATAAATCGGGATAAGGCGATCACATATCTGATGATATGAGTACACACTAACTCTTATTTGACGGTCCCAAAATAGGAAGTTGGTGTAACTTCTATTGCGAAAAGCTACGAGACGTCTTGTTAAAGGTTCCCGATAAATTCAACTGCACGTCTTTCGATAGTGTTAGCACAACGCTTCTAAGCAAAATGCAGCTGAAAAAAAACCTCTGTGCCAAAAGAGACACAAAAGGTCGACCAGCCCAAAAGTTACGGTGCTGATCTATTTATAAACCGGATGTGGCAAATAAGGTCATGGGTTGTCCCGAAGAATGTTCCCTACCTTACGCCGCCGGCAGTTCACACTTGTAGATTATAACGAAAAGGGTGAAAAATCGGGATTCCCGACTAGAGTTTACGCTCGGTAAAAATACTTTTGCGTCTTCTTTTCTGTCTACAGTGGAACAATAAGACGGGGACTCTTGGCCTACGATATATATCCTAGGAGGGTTATTAAAATGATGGATAAATTTTTCCCGCTGGCTTCCTAACCAAATATATGGGTATTAAAAAAGTTTTACAAGAAGCTTTACGGGAAATGAACTAGTTGCCCAAGTCCTATAAAAAATAGGGATTGCCTTTGTGTTGCTGGTGAAATACAACCAATTTAAAATAATACCAGATTGTTATGGCAATAGTTATGGCACAAATGTTGGCACAAATCACATGGCAAAAAATTTGACAACTAGTTAATACACATAAGTGGTCATATGTGATCAGATGTTGATATAAAAACTCTCACATAATCAAAATACACTTACGGACCATCAAAACACCATCAGTGAACATCATTACTCAGATGACGTCACATGAACAATCTATCAACTCAACGCCGCTCCACCTGTGAGATAACATAGAATTTTCCAGGTCAGTACCAGCAACCTAAAATTATTAGGAAGAATCTGAACTCGATCATATTGAAAGAGGGAAGAAAACAATCCCCCGGCGAGCGACCCAATTTATGTGGGATAATAAGTGTGAGCACCATATACAATGGGCTGAAATAAAGTCTAGGGTATATGATTCATTTGGTCCCTCAGGTTCGCCGAATAGGCAGTTGATTCGAGACAGTTTCTTTCCTAAAAGACTCCAGGAATAGAGTAGTTATTGGCTCTTTAGATGTAAGACTGAGATATAGGCCGAATAGGCCCCACCCACTCTATAAGATAAACTACCTTCCTGAAGAATAAAACAGAGAATAGGCCACTTAACCACAGATCCCTATCAAGTTGTTATCCTTGAATAAAATATCTGAGACTGTGTGTTGGTCGACCTCCCACTGGATTCTCTGCATATATATATATATATATATAAACACAGTAGCACATTTCTCTACGACAACAAACAGTGTAACACTGGTCACGTAGACAATGAAAAACTCTCCTGACGAACATATATGTTTATTGACAGACTCATAAGCTGGTATCTACGACTCTGTCTCCCGTACACTCTATATAAGCATCAACCAAAAATATACATTCTCAAATAATGTATGTACTGATAATCTAAAAAACATCAGGAGAATGTAGAGTCCCTCCACACCGGGCTTCTCTACACTGTCTTTCTTCTCCCACACCAATAGTCCGATGATGACACTTATACTGTTCTACCCTACTCCTCTTCCTCTTCTACCGCTAAAACAGCTGGGCTCTCCCATCCTAATTTTGACCAAACTCCACACTGTGCCACTGAGGTAAACAAAGGTTCTCTGGATACTGATCAAGGTAATGGTGATGCGGATCGTTGTTATTGATAAAAGTCAGTCATGATTGACCAACCAAAAAGAGGAACTGTTCTCAAATGGTCCCTTCTATAAAATTGATGATGGTGCATGACTTGAAGTCTGGATCACTCAATCTGGACTTGGTTTCGAGAGGATAAAACTATATCTGCATAAAATAAGGGATTGCAACCCTTGATAAAAACGTCCATCAGTTAGGACAAGTTGTAGCACGAATGCTCCAACGACGTACTGGAGGATGTTGATAAAGGAAGGACTCTCCCTGAGTATGGGTCAGAAGCCAGTTGAATCTCTCCAGGTGATTTCCAGTAATTGGTAAGACGTGCATGCGTAATCTGGGAAAACGATGAAGTCTCAAATGTCTCAGCACGACATTTAACAACCCTAGAGAAGTGTAGCTGGGTTCATATAAACTGAAGACTATGACGACCTCTCAGAAGAAAAGAACCATTCCATCTGTGACTGCGGCATATCTATAACTTCCCTGATTCACCAGGAAGAATAAGAAGCCCCTCTCCCAACATTCTGGAAGAATAAAGCACAGACTCTCAACAAAGTTGCTGGAGTTTCCAGCGAACGAAGAACTCTCTATGCGTTAGTGTCATCTCTAGCTGAACATCGATATGCGGCTTCCCGGAATATAAATGGGTACCTGCTTCGTCGCAAGAAAAAGAGGAATCCACAATGTCGCAGTGGGGACATTGTACCACAGGAAGATCCGTGCTGGTTTCGAAGTTCACTCCAATAAGTATGACTCTTCACATCGAGAGACACCTCCAGTCCATAAGTTGCAGAATATACTTCCTGATATTACAGGGATAAAATGGGCGCCATCTCTCTTCACCTGCCATGAGGAGTTGAACCAAAAATGGAGATAACTCCGTCTGGAGTTTCGTCCAGGTCTTGATGAAAAATAGGGGATTATTTCCCCCGGCCTCCCAGTAATTGGAAGGAATGACGGAGGTCCCTAAGTGCAGACTGATTTCTCCTCTGCACACCCAAGCCAATACTGTTTTGACTTGGAAAAAAAATCATCAAGATGGTGTAGACAAAAAAAGCGGCTTAGATCTAGCCAAATATCAGACCAAACTGTTCCCCGTCGGTTGCCTCATTTGCCTGCAAATCAAAAATGACAAGCTATGAATAATCTAGCTTAGTAAGTGAGCTCATAAGACTCACAGAGACCACAACGGAACATATATAGGGAGAGGACATCCTCCTCCCCTACAAACACTCCATTAATTTGGAGGACACAATCTGTTATACAACATGCACGGGGTGGGGTGTGTGATTAAAATCGAAGGGGTGGAAATCTTGGCGCCAATGACTTGTCATTGTGGCAAGTGGCAAACACTGCCCGAGTTACGGCAGGAAAAAAAATGAGTATTGAGGTATGTGAACCGTTCTCATAAATGTGATTGAGCCACGACATACATGATCCACCAATCCGACAAAAGCAATGGGGTGTCTTATCTGTGACCCCAGGCTGTCATACACACCAAATATAGAGTCCGTCCCCGGCATATTCTGCACACAGATAAAGTAAAGATTCACACACACAATATATATAGGTGCGTACAGTAACTGAATCTTTTACAAAGGCATTATATAACACCTGAACACTTTACCATAAGTTAAGTAAAGGTAGGCTCTCCCTAAATGAGATGAACCAAAAGTGAAGATAGATTGACTCTGCAGACACAGTACAGAATTTACAGAGACATCAAACTCTTCAAAAGAAGATGAAGTAGTGATCATAGCATGATAAGAATAATAAGAATTGTAAGCATAGGAATATAGGACATTGGTATAGACGTTCAAATCTCAGGCCGGCTTTCTTACAGAAGTAATGATGCCGTAGCAAAGTCCACCAAAATACATACATGACATGTAGTATGACTTTTCATATCAACCAAAGATTGTATTAAATAGTTAACACAAATCTTATCATTCAAAGAAAAAACATATATATATATGCTCACCAATGCAACATAGAGGCGAAAATAGCCCCCCCAAAAAAGGGGCTACACCCTCCCGGGAAAAAAACACGTCTACATGGTTCGAACTGCTAGACTCAAGTGAATATGGCTGGTCCCGCCTGGAAGTTTTACCCAACTATTCCAGGCTATTCTGAGCTATAGGCACATTCCTTGCCTCTATCTGAGTGCGGGCATTCCTTCCCATAAAAGGTAGTGCCTGTCTCTCACACATGAAATCAGTCGTTCCAAGAACCGCTATTAATAATCGTCTGTAAGCTGGTGCGACTGGAGACAGTATGTCACAGCCTTCCTCTTCCTCTCTTCCCAGGCATATACCCTTCCATTATTGTTCTCTCCAAACTGTCGTGACGTTTCAAGTGACCAAAATACTTCAATTTTCTTTGTTTTATCGTCTTTAATAGCCATCCCTCCTCAATATTCAACTCTTGAAGTATGGATGCATTTGTTCTTTTCTTTACCCAAGATATTCTTAGAACTCGTCTATAACATTTATATTCAAAGGCATGTATGCGCTGTTCAGCTTGTTTAGTAAGAAGTGTCCAACAAAGATAACCACTGATAGAATATATGTCCCGCTGTACCTTGCCTCTGTTATGTAAGTTATCTACAAAATGACTGTTTAACTGTTTCAGTGCTAAACAAAAAGTAAGTTTGGACCAAAGATGGTACACAACCAAATAAAGTTAGCTGCGTATCCTTTACAGTACGTAGCTGTCAACCCCCCGCATGTTTGACTGTTTGTGATCTCTTGGCAAAATTGCGTTCAGTAGTTTGCCATTACATTCTGTACGATCGGCACCCATTCCATTTCATAATAAACCAACGCAAGGCGGTCTGCTGTCAAATAGCCCGCAGCTGTGTATGTGAATGCGGGTATGCAGGAATACGAACTGCGTCCGTAAACCCATAGCCACAGAGCCGCTACAGCCAAATGAACAAGTATTATGATGTAAATTTCCGTTCAATGAACACTGAAATTGTGGGAGATACCACGAAACAAAACAAATGTCACGATGACCCTATATTTGGCGATATATTATCCCTCGTCACTGAATCAGTTAACAGATTCAGGGCCAAACAAAAAGTGGTTTTCGACCAACCAAAAATGTATAGTGAAAAATGGGAAGTAGTGGCTTATCACAGTTGTGACTTAAAGGTTGTTAATGTGTTAGCAGAGATGTTTTATTATATATCAAAATAAATAAAAGGGGTTGCTTAGTGAAAACTACTGCTCATGGCAGATGCGGGAAGTGGCTTAAGACGATCAATCATCTCATGTATAATAATCAGTATAAACATTCTCAACCATATGATAGAGTTTATGTTATCCATACAATATAGATCGATATAACCCGGAAAGGTTAACCCGGCAAACAAATGCCCGCAGAAGTAGGATGTGTCGGCCTAACGGCGCAAGAACGTAGCTCTGCTAAAACAGGCGCAACGCAATCACATCCGAAAAAAACTCTCCGGATGAAAGCAGCAGGAGAAGAAAATAGATATAAATATTTTGAAAAAGAACATCTATGACTAATTATACACAAAAAGAATGCTAAGCCATGTGCATCTTATAATACTATTTATAATCCATTAGGGTCGAACAGAATATTTCTTCTTCTTCTTCTTCTTCTTCTTCTTCTTCTTCTTCTTCTTCTTCTTCTTCTTCTTCTTCTTCTTCTTCTTCTTCTTCTTCTTCTTCTTCTTCTTCTTCTTCTTCTTCTTCTTCTTCAGCATTCTGAGTCATTGAAACAGAGTAAAAATGACAAACAAGAATACGCTAAGATAAATAAAGAAATAAAAGATAAATGTGGGAAGGCTAAAGAAAGTTGGTTAAACGAGCAATGCAAAAAAATTGAATTAAATTCCATTAAAGATACAAAAAATATGCACAGACAAATCAGTGAGCTTACCGGAAGAAAAATAAGAATAAATACAGGGTGTTTGAAATCAAAAACAGGACAGATAATATTAGAGGAAGATGCTATAATGAAGAGGTGGAATGAGTATATAAGAGAATTATATGAAGGAGAAAGGGGAGAATTAACAGAAGATAGTAACTTAGAAGGTCCACCTATTCTGAAAGAAGAAGTCGCTGACACTATGAAACGTATGAAGAAAGGAAAAACAGCTGGGCCAGATGAAATCACAATAGAAGAATTAGAAGTATTGGGAGAATTTGGAGTAGATTAACCAAAATGTTGAATGATATTTACAGCAGTGGGGATATTTACCCAGTGATATGCTGAAATCTTTATTTATAGCTATACCAAAAAGACCAGGAGCAATTGATTGTGAAGATTTTCGTACAATTAACCTTATAAACCATATCACTAAGCTTCTACTCAGAATCATAATGAGAAGAATCAAAAAGAAAATAAAAATGGAAATTAGTGAAGAACAGTATGGATTTGTGGAAGGAAAGGGCACAAACAATGCAATTTATACATTACGGACACTAATATAGAAAAGTCAATAGAGAAACAGAGAGACATATATTTGTGCTTCATAGATTATACTAAGGCATTTGATAAAGTAAAACATGATGAACTGATTAAAATGTTGGAAGATATCAACATTGATGGAAAAGATTTAAGAATAATAAAGAATGTTTACTGGAACCAAGTAGCAGCAATTAAAATGGGAAATAAAGAGGGTAGTTACGAACAGATAAAGCTAGGAGTACGACAAGGGTGTGTCTTGTCACCAGATCTTTTCTCCCTGTATAGCGAAGTAATAATGAGAGAGATCAAAGAGATGCCAGGAATACTAGTTGGAGGTTATAATATAAATAATATACGCTATGCAGATGACACAGTATTGGTGGCGGATAATTCAACAGACCTACAACAATTATTAGACGTTGTAGTAACAGAGAGTGCAAGGAAAGGACTCTCCTTGAATATCAAGAAAACAGTAACAATGGTAATATCAAAGAAAATGGTGACACCAAAATGTGACATAGAAATAGAAGGGAAAATCCTTAACCAATTGATAATTTTAGATACCTAGGGGCATTTATAACATCAGATGGAAGATGTACAACAGAGATTAGGAGTAGAATAGGGCAGGCAAAAGCCGCTTTTCAGAAAATGAAGAGTATCTTATGCAATAAGTCACTATCACTGAATGTAAGAAAGAGAGTGCTGAAATGCTATGTAGAACCAGTTTTGCTGTATGGCAGTGAATCTTGGAACGTAAATGAACAAATTAAGAAGAAATTAGAAGCAACAGAGATGTGGTTCCTGAGACGAATGTTGCGAATTCCTTGGACTGCCAGAGTAACTAACGACGACTGCCTGAAACAGGCTAATGAAACTAGAACATTATATACAACAATAAGACAGAGACAAACATCTTTCTTCGGTCACGTGATGAGAAGAGAGGCATTGGAGAACATCGTAACAACTGGAAAGATCGAGGGGAAGAGAGGCAGAGGTAGACCAAGAGAAGTGATGCTGGATGGATTGAGACGGTGGCATGGAGGAATATCAGCACCAGAGTTGATCCAGAAAACCAAAGACCGAGATCTATGGAGAGCCATGAACGCCTACGCCAGCCGGCACGGCACTTGATGATGATGATGAGGTTCTTTGCTGCAGATACAAGCCGTCTCCATTCGTCTCTCTGGTTGACCCTCTCTTGCCAGTCGTTGATTCCAAATGCTTGTAGGTCTGTATATATATATATATATATATATATATATATATATATATATATATATATCAAATTATCTCTCCACCGTCTTCTTGGTCTACCTCGGGGTCTACGGTCATTTATTTCTTGAATGTAAGCGAGTTTATATTTGGGGGGGGGGGATATAAGGAGGTTTGGCTTGTGACTGTCTAGCTTGCTCTGTAGAAAACTAGTTGCAAAATCAAACCAACCATGAAAAAAATGTACAAAGGGAGCATAAGGAATAAGAGACAGAAGAAGGATTTAATCGAATTTTGTTCTAACGGTTTCTTTCGGCTTAACATTTCGCTAATTTACGGTTGTATGTGTTATGGGAAGTAACTCCAGCGACAGATCGAGGACTAACGGGGGTATTCAACAATGTAACTGTCAAACTGTCATTTACTGCCTATAGTATATATTAGTACTATAGTCTGTTTACTTTTGTCTGACCCAATATAAAATTCCATGTCTCAGTAACCAACTGCAAGAAAATGATGAGATTGAGCATATAACCTTAATCTTATCATTGAGTCCACCCAACAAAATATTATGGGAGAGTTTATACGGACTTGAGTCCGAATAGACAGAGTAGTTTATACGGACTTGAGTCCGTATAGACAGAGTAGTTTATACGGAGCAGAGTCCGTATAGACAGAGTAGTTTATACGGAGCTGGGTATAGCTGAAGTATGAAGCTGTTTAAATATCAAGAATAATTTTCCAGATTGGTATCCCCAATGTGTCCCCATGCGAGTTAAAGAATTGTTAACTTGCGTTTCTGTACACTTACTGTTTACTACAGGCTTCCATCTTTGTTGACATTACCGCCCTACTATTTCCTGCTATTGATGTCCTCATAATTCCGGTCCAAGCTGACAGTAATATGCGTCGCCTCAGAAAGACATGATTAGGCAATTCAAACACCAGGCTTCCGACTTACTGGCCTGATGAATTAACAAATAAACAAGGAAATGCTACGCACATAAAGTGCAGGAAAACCTGGTATATGTGAAGCAGGTTGAAAAGAGAGAGGGGGGAGATAGATAGTGTGAGAGACAGAGATACGAGAAAGATGTGTTGAAAGACATAACAAAGTGATAAAGACAAGTGAGAGAAAGAGGGAGGGATACATATATATATATATATATATATATATATATATATATATATATATATATATATATAGAGAGAGAGAGAGAGAGAGAGAGAGAGAGAGAGAGAGAGAGAGAACTCGTGTTCGGTTGGCTAAGCGCCTTTCCCAAGACAACAAAAGTAGAGGACAGATAAGAACAGAAAGACAAGTGTGCAGGTTCTTGTGCAGCAAGATAAAGACTAAGCTACTGAAAACACAATGAAAACTTTACAAAAATGTGTAATATAGTCAAACACATGTCCCGATGACGCAGTTCACGTGACCAGCCGGGGTTTCCGGAAAAAAACGGACCGGAAAAAACGAAGTGGAGTCCAAATAGACAGAGTAGTTTATACGGACTTGAGTCCGTATAGACACTTTCAAATATTATTACGACAGCAGATGTCAATGTTTGTTTATATGCGGTATATAATTTACAGGTCAGAGATTAAGTCCATATTTTAAAATGTATTACACCTTCACCCAGAAACATCCGCGCTTTTTTCAAAATTTCCTCGTGGTACACGTTATGGGCGCCGTTAAATGGGAGTGTTCAGAGGTGTCGTCGTAATGTGGGTCCTCTCGTGAAACTTGATTATTTTATGAATGAATCTTACCATTTATCGCAAACATCGGAATGTGTGATTATTGTTGAATGGGATTGATTGTGAAATTTTGTACACTTCAAAGCATCGCTATGAAGTTGTACACATACTTTTGTCAAGAAGCTGATCGCAGGAAACTGTTTCATACTGTTACAAATACCGAAAAAAGAACAGTGCATGCATTGAGTTTGAGTAAACGGTCATTTCATAGATGGGTGCAAGAATCTGGAATGAAACCAACACGCAATAAGCAAACGGTAGGTAGAAAGGCAATTGTAGACAGCTTTGACAAGGATGTCATAAGGCGAGCTATTATAAAAATGCTGGGTACCAAAGAAACAGTGACTGTAGGAAAGCTTAGGGTTTGGTTGAGAAAGAACAATAAATAGAGCTATCCAAAACAACTTTGTGGAAAATTATAAGGACATTAGGCTTCACTTTTTGAAAGTACAAGGGAGGTAGAAATATCCTTTGCGAGCAACCACATTTAGGAGCCACAAGAAGCAGATACCTATGTGAAATAAGAGAAATGTGCAAAGAAAATTATGACATAGTGTATTTGGATGAGATGTGGATCAATGCGCACCACACAAGTGAAAAGGAAGGGCAATCAGTGGATGGAAAAATAAAAGCAATATGTGCCCAGTAGTAAAGGACAGCGTTTGGTCATAGCCTATGCTGGTACTTACTACAGAATGCTGGACTCATGTTCGTATCAAAGCATACAGACAATAGGGATTATCATAATGAGATGAATGGTAATGTATTTAGAGATTGGCTCGAGAATACAGTACTTCCATCCCTTGGTATACCATCTTGTCTAATCATGGACAATGCATCACATCACAATGTTGTTGCCCAAGAAGACAAAATACCTACGGCATCAGGCACAAAGGAAGCAATAATGATATGGCTCAGAAGGGAAAATATACCATTTCCAGAAACATATTTCAAGCTACAGTTGTTGTCCCTTGTGTAACAGGCGCAAAAAAGCAAGAAATATCAAATTGACAAGTTGATAGAAGAGCATGGCCATAGGTGCTTGAGACTTTCACCGTATCATCCTCATTTAAACCCTATAGAACTTGTGTGGGCTAAAATTAAAGGACAGGTGGCAGCTGACAATACTACATTCAAATTGTCTGATGTCAAGATACTAACCCAGTCCGCGCTATTAAATATTGATAAAAGTTACCCGGGATGGTTAACCCGGTCAACAAATGCCAGCAGAAGTCGGATGTGTCGGCCTAACAGCGCAAGAGCGCAGCTTTGCTGTAAACAGGCACAACACAATCACATCAAAAAAAAAAAAATCTCTGGATAAACGCAGAAGAAGAAGAAGAAAATAAAAGTTACTGAAAAAAATGTGAGGACCATGTGTTGAAAGAGGAAGAGGACTATTGGAGAAAGGATGGATTGAATTTTATGCAACCGAGAGCAATCATCAACCTACTGGAATCATCGGACACAGATTAAGGTCTGGGCAGATCACAGACCTTAATCCACGTGCACACTTACTGGGATATTTTGCTCCAACTATTCAGATGAATTGCAGGCCCTAAACATTACAGCATCAGCACAATGTCAATGGCAACAGTTTGTATTCCACAATGATGAATTTTCAATTCCGCAAGCCCTCAGCAGTGACAAACAACTGGTATTGAAAAAGAAAAAAAACAACAACACTAAACGCATTGAATATTAACAGAAGAGTAATATTGTGGTGGAAACTGACATAGTGTGACATTCCAAGAAACGTGAGAACAAACACATTGTCAAATGAGGGGACAACACACGAACATACGAATCAATCTATAAACTTCAATGAAAAGAGGGCCAACAGCTTGGCCGTTAAAAAGGAAGCCCACTACAGAGACACTGACAACTATTTTCATAGTGCAAAACAGGTAATAATCATGTTCCATCCCTGAATGGTAAACAGCAAAGTAGACAATCTTTCACGAAGACTCAAAGCGGGTCTGTCACCCATGTGTACATGTGAACAAACTACACAGACAGCTGAACAGATTCTTAAAAATTGACACATGATGACTAAATTGTGGTATCATTTCTGGTCACTCCATACGCACATTATTGTGCAGCTATTTGGAAGCTTTCACGAACTCAATATAAAAAGCTAAATGCATCCTAGTAACATGACTCCTTGTGTACACACACATTATTAACCAGCAGCTGAAGAAACAAGAAGAAAATGAAAAATAAGGTAAGAAATATATTCCTTCTACTTTCCTGTCAATTTACACATTATTTACCCCATGCCTCTGTAAATTCTCTGTCTTTACTAATATTACACATTGCACCCCTCTCGGGAATCTCCTTGGTGAAGTGGTCAAGCCGTCTGACTGAGACTCTGAAGGTTGTGTGTTCGATTCTGGGCCGCGTCCTTCATTTCACGAGTGCATTTTTTCAGAGACTCCCGAGGGTCATCGTTGGAGCTACAGAGTTTGTGCTTTGTGTGATGCTTTCCGAGCTGTGGAAAGAGACTGAGCCATATGGGATAAAAACCTGGTGCAATGCAGTTGACCCTGTCAACTTTTAAGCAACATTTTTTTTATTGCACCCACTCCCATACGAATCTGGCTATGCCTTGTACTTGTGTCGTTACCTGAAATGGCGTGCTTTACTGTAAAGCTAGTTTGTTAGCATGAATTCACTACATTTTTGCCAAAACATCAAAGAAATGTAGCTGCTTTCGATGATTTAAGTTACCTTTGGATCTATCAAAGACATATTCCTTGGGTGGGGGAAATTATAAGACGGCAGGAAAACTTTCATAATGATGCAACAGACAGTTTTCATAAAAATTGATTGTGAATGAAGGCATTCTTTTCTGAACAGACTATAGTACCTTACAGTGTATGGTAGGGAGATTTTGAACCTGAGGAATTAAAGCCGCCTGGCTATTGTAGTCGCCGCAAACTGTGCAGGTTAGAGTTTTCTTTTTGCCCATACAATGTAAAAAATGAATGTCTTCTTGTTTTCGTCCTTGTTTAGTGTTTAGGTGTTGCGATTGTGTGTGAATTGATAGTAATGTTGGGTACAGCTTGACTAGACGAATCCAACGGTATCTCAATGAAAACTGTATGTTAATTCTAAGCAGAGTTATTAATATTTTTGTGTCGGGATCTACAACCAGGAAGTGTAAAGGAATATTAGTAAATTTAACACAGCTGATTGCTGCCCAATAAATTGGGCGCTGAGAACTTCTGTCTTCTATTACTGTGGCTTGTTTAATTTTAAACGGACAACATAGTACCATATATCATTGCATCCAGGGTGGCGAGGCCTAACTTGACGTATTATCTATTTTTAAATAGGATGTGCTGTGACCTAATTAACAATTAAAAATGGCAGCCAATTGTTTATTATTCATTAAAAGTCTGGCACATTGCTAACAAACCGGGCAAGATGTATATTTTATTGTGCGTTTTGGTAACACAAAAGTGAAGGTCAACATTCCTCTTTCGATAAAATGTTTAGAGGATCGACTTCATTGCACTGGGTTTTACCCCATATGACTTGGTCTCTTTCTGCACTGCGGCCTGCCGAAAGCATCGCACAAAGCACAAGAGTCCGAGTCTCTGACAAAAATACACTCGACTTTTAAGACATTTTGATAGGATGTGCTGTGACTTAATTAACAGTTAAAAATAGCTGGCCATTTATATTAATTAAATGTCATGTGAAATGTTTGTCGTTAGTGAAAGAACAATTCATGAAAATTTACACATATTGTCTTAATGTACCCACTGCATTGCGACAGCTTTCTTTTGTTGATTAAATATCATGCATTAATGTAAGTAAATAATTTTGTAACTGCTGCATAAATTAAGTCTCTTTCGCTAATAATTGATTTCTACTTCTGCTCTATAATTACACTTTTCTGTATCTAAAAGTGAGCATTTAATAATTAAATACTAACTTTAAAAAAAAAACACGACTTATTTCACAGTATTGTATTTAAATTTAAATAATTAAACACAACTTATTTCACAGTATTGTATTTAAATTTAAATAATTATGTACTGCTGCACTGCTAATAAAAAAAAGTACTTCTTACACTACTTACAGGTTTACAGACGGGTCTGAAAACTGGCTTTCAAAATTATTTTCAGGCATGTCAAATGCTGAAAAATTATATAAGTACACATGTAAATTACTGCTACAAATGAAACTTGTATTATGTTTAATTTTAGTAGTTAAATTGCCAGTTCTAATTATAAATAAATACAGGTCCATTATAGTAATTAGTATAGTCAGTTTCTGAGGAAAATGCAAAGAACACCATGGACAGACAGAAAAACCAATGACCAAGTACTACAGGAGACAAATGAACATTGTAGACTGATTAGAGAAATTAGACGTAGACAGTCAAAATTTTTTGGACATGTTATGAGAAGAAATGGGTTGGAGAACTTAGTGACAACTGGCAAGATCGAGGGGAACAGACCAAGAGGAAGACCGAGAGGAAAATACCTGGATGGCTTGGCCACATGGCATGGATGAGACAGGAACACTGAGCTGATCCACGACACTGGTGATCGAGTGAAATGGCGAGTCATGACCGCCCACGCTTTCCGGCATGGCACATGATTGATTGATTGATAGTCAGGACACCGTCATTTTGAATTTTGAGTTATGATTGCACTGTCTCTTTTTCATGACTGTGCTGAATATTTTCTCCCGAACACAGTAAAAGGAGGTAATTGTTGAAACTCTTCAAGTGTATGTAAACTTTAATTCAGAATTCAAAAATGCACTAAACAGTAACCAGAGACAAAAAAAAACATGAGTTAAAAACAAAATTAGCTTACCGAACATCATAAAAACTTAATAACTTCAAGAGAAAAAAGTTCTAAGCGACAAACTCTTGCAGCCTAGCAAACAGACCACTTCTGAATTTATTAGAGTGGTTTCCCATGACGTATGCCATGTTGTTTTTGAATATATGAGATCATAAGCAAGCATGGTTACAAACCGGAAGTCACTGTTTGGTTGCTAAAAATGTTCCGGGAAAAATGGTTACGCCTTCACATATGGCCTCTCACAAAGACCGAAAACTGACATTGCTACCTTTATGGGCTTCATGTGACATGTATCAAGATTCCTGTGGACTCAGTTATTCCCTCTGTCTATCATTTACATGGTAGACTTACTAGTAGGTTCGATCATGATTTTCAAATTGAGTATTTACTAATGAGACCTCCACAGATAGATAGGCCTTGACAATTCAAATCTAATGGTACCTCATTGATGGCTGTATGTCAATTCTAAGCGGAGACATTCACATTTGAGTGTTGGTATCTCCGGCGAAAAAATTGTCATGATTCCCGTAACTTCTGAGCTCTTCTGTGGGTCTCATTACCTCCACTGCCAGTCCAAGCGAGATCGTCTCAAACGGGTTATAGACAGATATGAAAACTGACTTAAAAAATATGTTCCGTCATGCTAAATGATAAAAAAATAGTAAAATTATACAAATAAATTATTAATAATCTTTAAACTTGTATTCTTTTTAACTTTAGTAGTTCAAATTGCATGTTTTGAGCGTTAAAAGTTTCCATGACCGGCAGCATGAAATCACCAGAACGCGTCATATGCTGACACTGATACAGCCTTGAAAAACTCAGGATTACCTGTTAACACTCTGGAAAAACATTTGTGAATTTGGCTGTGATACCAGACTGTTTGTTTAATGATTTAATGATTAAATTCAACTTTAATCCTGAAACTCAAATCTGGATAAATCTTTGTAGGACTAACACAACATAATTTAGACCAGGGTATCAGTCTCACATGTAACTATGTACAGTGCCATGAGAGATATTTCAACATAGAATGCTCTCACATTATGCCACGACCTCACCATTCATGCAAAGTCTTGCATACAACTTGAACTGAGTTCTTGTGGTGGTGTTGTGTTCTAAACAGTAACATTGATTATCAAGATCTAGCCCCAGCTAATCCCATGTAAAATCCCTTTCTTAAAATAGTCTAGACTTTTTTTCTTGCATTTGCTCACTCTGAACTCAAGTATAGTCCATTTATGTGCTACTACTTCTAATGCGTTGGACTGATTGTTGCGTGATCCGCGGACAACGGATTAGCTTTCCCTGTTACCAGTGTCCCTCACCATCAGGTGAACCCACTCCAACTTCTGGAGTAATTGTAATTTACATCCCCAAGTCAAGGAGAGAAGTCACCATTTTAGTCCAACTGATCGGTGTAGGGGTTAGGCCCGCTACTTCAGCATCTGCACTCCGGAAGTTTAAGAACGAGTGCTTTTATCAATTCCGCCACGCTGACCTCCATCTAGACTTGTAACATGTCTTCTTCTGTGTTCGTCTGGTATTTTCATTTTATTGTTTGGCGGTATTTGTGTTGTGTCTGTTTACACCAGATCTGCAATATTTGTGTCCTTTGGTCACACATTGAACATCTCCTGGCATATATTGATCAGTTTCGCCATCTCGGTGCTCTTATGTGCAAGACTTTATGTTTTCACATGCATCCACTGTGGACAAACATTTACAGCGCGAATTGGCCTTATCAGCCACACTCGCCACCGCCATTGATTGTAGTTATTAAGCCTTTTTGAAGCACAATGTACCAAACTATCGTTTGTCAAGACGGAAAGGTGCCAATAGCCATCTCAGGCAGCCGTGTGGGATATTCAACAGTTTCAGTGTGGTGACATAATCTAGACCCGTTCCATCCATAGAGGTTGCACCCCAACATGCCCATCCAGATCCGCCGCATGGATGCCAGCTGATACTCAGCTGAAGGCAGGAGCAACACATGGGTATTCCTGCCACCCAAGCAGAGCTGACACATAAAGCTCAGGTTCTGGGTTCACCCAAGAATAAAACATCACAAACTGACAACACCAAGAGTGAATCCCAGATAGAAGAGGAGAAATTTCTGGTTTGCACTATTGTAGAAAAGTTATTAATAAACTCCCCATTACTTAATGACTTGCCTCGTATTAGCACATTTTAAAACAAATGTTATATAAACATAGCTTTGCTTTACACATACACAGCTGTAATTTCTATAATTTTCATGTTACAGAAATCATTGTTGACCCAGTGATGGTGTCAGGACACATGGAAGAAGCTAGAAAGAAAACAAGAACAGAACAAAGTTGTTGTGGAGAAAGCCAGGTCTAGACAGACAGACAAGTGTCAATGACCATTATGAACACTCAGTCAGTACATGTGGCCAGAAATATGAAACAGAATGTGAACAGTGTGTGTTTGCAAAATGAAGATTATCTCAAACAGCCGGTTAGTGATTGTCTCAGACAGAAGGATAGTGATTGTCTCAATCATGCAAATAGTGATTTTAACATAGATAAGTGCAGTAGTGAGAGCTCAGTTGATATAAGTCTGATTAATAGCAGATGTACAGAAAAAATTACCAGCATGTGTAGTAATTATGGTTCAGAAATTAATGATAATGGTGAGATTAGTGCAGATCAAACAAATGTTCACACAAGAAAACTATCTTTGAAATGTGACATTTATGGAGCAAAATTGTCTCCTGAAAAGTTTCTGCAAAATAAAATAATGCATTCGGGAGAGAAGCCCTTACAAATGCGATGATTGTGGTGCAGGATTTTGTTATCGTGGTTCCTTGAAGGTGCATAAAAGAATCCATACAAGAGAAAAACCTTACAAATGTGGTGTTTGTAGTGCAGCTTTCTCTCACAGAAGTACTTTACAAAGGCACAACATGATCCATACAGGAGAAAAACCATACAAATGTGAAGTTTGTGGTGCCGCTTTCACTCACAAAAATACTCTAAATAATCACAGTATGCTTCATACAGGGGAGAGACCGTACAAATGTGATGTTTGTGATGCTGTATTTGTGGAAAATAGTAGCCTGAAGGTGCATAAAAGAATCCATACAGGAGAGAAACCTTACAATTGTGATGTTTGTTCAACAGGATTTTCTGCACTAGGTAGCCTGCGAATACACAAAAGAACCCATACTGGAGAGAAACCTTACAAGTGTGATGTTTGTGGTGCAGCATTTAATGAGCTTGGTAGCATGAGGGTCCACAAAAGAATCCATTCAGGAGAGAAACCTTTCAAATGTGATGTTTGTGGTGAAGCATTTTCTCAGAGATCTACTCTAAAGACACATAAATTATCCCATACAGGAGAGAGACCTTACAAATGTCTTATCTGTTGTGCAGGGTTTTCTTCTAGAAGTAAATTGAAACATCACATAATGATCCATACAGGAGAGAAACCGTACAAATGTAATCTGTGTGGTGTAGCATTTACTGAACTTGCTAATCTGATCTCACACAAAAGAATCCATACAGGAGAGAAACCTTACAAATGTGATGTTTGTGGTGAAATGTTTTCTCAAAGATGCACACTTAAAAGTCATCAAGCCAAGCATGCAGGGCAGAAACCTTACACATGCGAAGTTTGTGGTATAGCATTTTTTCATTTAGGTAGCATGAATATACACAAAAGAATCCATACAGGAGAGAAACCTTACAAATGTGATCTTTGTGGTGCAGCATTCTCTCAAGTGAGTTCTTTAAAACGTCACAAAATGACCCATACTAAGGAGAAGCCTTACAAATGTGATGTTTGTCATGCAGACTTTTCTACTACAAGTACATTAAATCGACATAAAATGATCCATACTGGAGAGAAACCTTACAAATGTGATGTTTGTGACGCACAATTTTCCAGACTATACAAACTAAAAAATCACCTAATTATTCATACAGGAAAGAAGCCTTACATAAGTGATAGTTGATGTGCAGCGTTTTCTAATAAAAGTTCTTTAAAAAGACACCAAGTGATCCACACTGAAAACAAGTGTTATATATGTGATGTTTGTGGCAAGACAAGTTCCCAGTTTGGTCACCTAAAGCGGCACTTAAAAACCCATACATTATAAATTGTGAAGTTTGTGGCTTCCCATTATCTGACACTTGAACTGACATCACAGCACTCTGGATATTCCCATACATGCTCCATCCTCATCTTCAATAGCCAATGAATAGTCCCAATACTAATAGTTGTAACTGGAGTGTACGCAGAAGTAATACCAGGAAGATCAACTTTACAAATTAAATATTTCTGGCGCTGAGTTTCTCAAACGTGTCACACGCAGGGAACAGCAGAATTCATACAGGCTTATGGTCAGTTGTGAACCCTCCGCAGGACTGAGTTTTAACTAAAGGTCCGATACATCAGCAGTCAAGTCATCTGAGCCTGCTCATTGTTTGAGTCTATAAGATTGAGGTTGGTGTTGATATTTCTCTCCCGATCCGCTACATACCATCTCCATGACTGTTGCAGAGTTCTTATTCCCCTCTCCAAGCCCAGGTTGTTCAAGAGTGGATATTACATCTTTTCAGAAATATTTCATGTGCAAGGTTCTCTCCTGTATGAATTCTTTTATATACACAATGTTGGATCTATTCAAACGCATACAACAATGCCTCTTGATAATATCATCATCATGTGCTATGTTACGCTATCTCACACGATGGTCTTGTATCATGTCACTGTTCTTGTCCCGGGTATGTCACATGACCAAATCATCCAGGTGTTTATCTGTATGTCTTCTCCTTGCTCTTTTTCAACAAGTTTGCCAGATGTCGTTAAGTTTTCACATGTGATGTGTATTTCTCTTCCACATTTTTATGGGATTCTAAATTTGGCATAGTTGGGCTGTGCATGAGTAAGAATTCTTATCATCCATACTACATTCTCATCATCCATACTATGTTCAGATTACCCACACTACATTCACATCATCCATACTATATTCTCAATATTATACATAGTATATTCTCATCATCCATACTACATTCTCATCATCCATACTATGTTCTCATCATCCATACTACATTCTCATCATCCATACTACATTCTCATCATCCATACTACATTCTCATCATACTATGTTCAGATTATCCATGCTACATTCTCATCATCCATACTCTGTTCTCATCATCCATGCTACATTCTTATCATCCATACTATGTTCTCATCATCCATATTACATTCTCATCATCCATACTATGTTCTCATCATCCATACTACATTCTCATCATCCATACTATGTTCATATTACCCATACTACATTCTCATCATCCATACTATGTTCAAATTACCCATACTACATTCTCATCATCCATACTATGTTCTCATCCTCCATACTACATTCTCATCATCCATACTACATTCACATTCATACTACATTCATATCATCCAAACTACATTCTTATCATCCATACTACATTCACATCATCCATACTACATTCACATCATCCAACCTACATTCTCATAATTAATTAAATAATTCCAAGTCACGTATCTCAGATGATCTCTGTCAGCCAAATCCCAGCTTTCACATTGATGTACTCTGTCTAATGACAGAAGGGCCAGTCTCTGGTTCCCTAACAAACAATATTTGCTTCAGACAGATAAGGTTCATTAGCCTTAGCTCCTCGCCTATCCAGAAGGAAAGCTTTGACCTCAAATGCCTGCTTCCTTGCAGTATGATGGCATCAATCACTCAGGTGATGTCTCCACAATGGAAGTTGGCTGCAAGGGATCTCCAACACTGTCTTTCACCTTGACTGTACATTCTGTCAGATTTCTGTTCGTCCATCTCTTGATGTTATCTTCCCACTTGCCTTCAATCTCACCCTCCAGTATGGTTTTTTTAAAATAAGAGTGTTATGTCATTTAACGTGACCAAAATATTCCACTTGCCTCTTTTTATATCTTTCATCATCTCTTGTTTTCATTCCCATAATTTTTTTGTTTCCATGAAATACAACATATTCTTCTGTATATCTATATCTCCAGGGCCTCTATTCGACTTTCTGATTGCTTGTTCATTGTTCAGGCTTCTGCACCATTTAGTAGTTTTGAATATACATATTCATTCACTCAGTGGCATGTCCTTTGCAGAACCTTGTTCCCATAACAGGAAAACTTCTTGGTCTTAAGCAAGATGTCCAGCATCCGATACAACCATCTGGAGATCATCCACCACATCCTGCACCCATCTTTTCTTTGGCCTTCCTCTTCCTCTTTTCCCAAGCATATACCCCTCCATTTTTGTTATCTCCAAACTTTCATGACGTTTCAAGTGACCAAAATATTTCCGTTTTCTTTGTTTTATCATTTTTAGTAGCCAACCTTCTTCTTGCCAAAACGCTGTTATTAACAATTTGAACTGTAACTGGAAATACTATAAACTGAAGCGGCTTGCTTTCAACCAATGCAACAGCGCTTTAGGTTTTGCGAACGGAAGAATAAAAAAGGTCGATTCTTGAATGTGAGTGTAATTGAAAAATCAATCGCTGTTTATTTTGTATACAGCTCATCGGCTTTGCATAGCAACAAATACTATTCAACATGTACCGTGCCTGTAATACCAGGGCCGGCGGTACTTATACTATTGAATTTCATATTTAATAATAGCACTTACAAACCGTTTGATAATTGACATTTTCTGACTTACTTTATTCGTTCTTCAAACTCCTTCTTTCTATCTTCCATGGACATTTCCTCGCTGATCTGAAATTCCTCGTCCTGAATAATTTCCTCGTCAGTCGGTTCAATCGTCCTTAGCGTCATCCCACATGAGTTCATTCTAATATCTTCTCTGCCTAGAACTCATATTCAAGCCACTTTTCCAATGTAGAACTGTTTGTTCACCAGTTTGAATGTCCTGATGATTCCATGCACTGCCTTACATTCGAAAACTCCACAAAGTCTGTTTGTTGTTAATTGACGTCAGAATGACGTTTTTCTGTTGACAACTTGTCTCCTAGTTTCTCTGTGTGGTTTTCGGCTTCTAGGATTTCTACCTACTTTCTGTGACGTAATTCTCGGGCACTAGCTATATGGCAATATGGATGTATTTGTTCTTTTCTGTATCCAAGATATTCTTAGAACCCGTCTTTAACATTTATATTCTAAGGCGCTGTTTAGCTTGTTTAGTAAGTGTCCAGGTCTCACAGGCGTATGTTGCAATGGGAAAGATACATGCTCTTAAAAATCTAATTTTTGTAGGTCTGTCTGTTCCTCTCCAAAAAACCATCTCCAAAATGTTTCAGGGCAAATTGGTCTCCAAATTAACACCACAAAAACAAAGACTATTGATCTTACCAACAGTTCAGATGACACCAAATTGAACAGCTACGTTCTTGAAAAAGTCAACAGCTTCACATACCTAGGAAGCAAAATGTCATCTACAGGGGACTCAACACCAGAAATATCATCTAGAATCGCACTGGCATCTAGTGCCTTCAACAAACTGTCAAACATCTGGAAGTCAAAGACACTCAGCAAACACACAAAACTTAAAATCTTCAACTCTTGTGTGATTCCAGTGTTAACGTATGGATGTGAAAGTTGGAAATCAACGGTAGCTTTAGATAAAAAATTAGACAATTTTGAGAACAAATGTCTTAGAAGACTTCTAAACATCCACTGGACAGAATTCAGAACCAATTCGCAAATAAGACAAGAGACTAAGCAAGATACAGTATCCAATTTCATAAGAAGACGCCGTTGGAACTACATCGGCCATGTACTCAGAATGGACAAGACAAGACTCCCCTACCAAGCCCTCATATGGTCACCGGTAGGGAAAAGAAAATGGGGAAGACCAAGAGAGACCCTGCGTAGAACCATCATTAGAGAAGGCTCATTCAACGGCCAAGTAAATATCCAAGATCTACAACAGGTAGCAGCGAACCGCCAGGCATGGAGAGACAGGACTTCTGCCCTATGTGCTGCCTTAGGCTCAAGAGGAAAGACTAACTAACTAACTAACTAACTGTCTGTTCCTCACCACAATTTATTCAGTTGTTTTAGGTTTTGAAGATCAATAGATATTCGTCTTTTAATTTCTTTTTTTGTGTCACCATTGTTGGTTATCAATGACCCAAGATATTCAGGGAAAAGAAAATGGGGAAGACCAAGAGAGACCCTGCGTAGAACCATTATTAGAGAAGGCTCATTCAACGGCCAAGTAAATATCCAAGATCTACAACAGGTAGCAGCGAACCGCCAGGCATGGAGAGACAGGACTTCTGCCCTATGTGCCGCCTTAGGCTCAAGAGGAAAGACTAACTAACTAACTAACTAACTGTCTGTTCCTCACCACAATTTATTCAGTTGTTTTAGTTTTTGAAGATCAATAGATATTCGTCTTTTAATTTCTTTTTTTGTGTCACCATTGTTGGTTATCAATGACCCAAGATATTCAGAATTTTCCACCACCTCCAATTTTTCCCCATTAACATATATTTCTTTCTCCATATTAGTTTTATCTGCATGAATTATCTTTGGCTTTGCTATGTTAAGATATGTTATATTCACTATTTTTTTGGTTGAGGTTATTAATTTTTCTATACTATTCTGTGATGAGGGTGGTAATATTGTATCATCAGCATATTGAATCTCTGGTATTTCATGACCACTGATATTTAGGGCATCATATTGCTCCTTTGTTATATCATCTCTGACATTTCTCATATTTTTGGCGTACAGGCTAAATAAATAGGATACAGTACATAGTCCTGACGGAATCATTGCTTTATGCCAAACCAATCTGATGTCTCGCCATCTATTCTAACCGCTGTTAATCACTCTAGATGTTAATACTGATTTCATGATGCTGAAAGCATTTTTGACAATTCCTATTCTCTTTTTGATTTCTGCTTCACTTCTGCCATCATCTGTTATTACATGTCCAAGATAGGAGAAACTTGCTGCTTGTTCTAGTATCTCCTAATTTACTGTCATGTTTATGTATAACCTGTGCTTTCCACTGCTAATTATCATAGTTTTTAGTTTTTTGGATGTTAATATCTAAGCTACATTCTGCATTATGCCTATTTACTTGTTCCACTAGTTTTTGTAACTCTTGCTCGCTTTCTGCTAGTAACACTGTTTTGTCAGCATACCTAAGATTGTTTATGATTCTTCCATTGATGTTAAGTCTAGGCAGTTCAACCTGTTTAAAAGTTCTTTTTGTGTATAAGTTTAAGAGGGTTGGGAACAACATGCATCCCTGCCATACTCCTCTTATCTCTAACAACATGATACAAATAATTATTTTTCCCAGTACAAGTTACCTAATAAATTTGATGTCCTTTCCATCTACTCCTCTATCTTGAAGGCATGTAATTAATCGTTCATGATGTACTCTATCATCAAAAGCTTGTAGTCGATTAAACACATGCATATATTTTTCTAAACTTCTATATATTTTGTAATCAACATTCTCAAATAGATTATTGCTTCTATGGTGCTGCTGTTTTTGTGGAACCCAAATTGTACTTCAGCTACTTCCTCATTTTATTGTTAACTCTTTCTTGCATGACCTTGAGGAGTATCTTAGTTATATCGCTCATTCAGCAAATAGTTCTGTAAACCTCACAATCGATAGCTCTTGGCTTCTTGGGTATGTGATTGCTTGCTTGCTTGTGTTCTTTGGCTTGAGCTCCAACGCGAAGTCCTGTATGTCGAATGAAGGCTTCCTGTTGTCCAACATCAGTGTGATGTCATACAGGACCTGGGGTTTGCGTGAGTATCCGTTGTCCCATGTCTGGCTTATTGGTGTGCAAACTGGTGGTTCCTTGCCGTACAGGCAGACACTCTCCGACTTCGGAGGAATCAACGATCCTATTGACTTTAGCCAGGACCCCGAAGGGACCTTTTGCCCAGGACGCTCAACGAGGATGCATCAGTAGGTCTTGGCCAGTATATAACCTGGCCCTGGTGCCTTGGAAACACCTCTGCATCCCAGGTATGTGATGAAAATGGATTGTTTCAAATCCTTGGGGATGTACCCAGTATTAAATATATCATTATATAAATCTGTGATAATATCAGTGCCAAAGTTGGATAAGGATTTTATCATTTCCATTGTTATCTTATCAGGACCTGCAGCCTTTCCTTGTTTCATGTTTTTAATATCCTTCTCTAATGAAGCCTTTGTCTTCCTGGTCTAGGGGTTAACGCTTTCTCCGTAATCCTGTATACTCTCGTGAGTAACGTGATGTGCTCGAGAATTGGTAGCGGTTCTCGCCACGTCGGCAACTTGCAGGATATGTGAGCTGGTCGCTCAGGAAGCAATGGTAAACTACTGAGCATAATCTTCCAAGAAATCAACAATCAGCTGAAAGATGCTGATGTTGACAGCGATGGCCTGTAAAGGATATGCGAACACAAAACAAACAAACAAATGAAGCCTTTAAAATTGTTGTTCCATCTTGAGTATTATACAATGTTGGTTTATTGACCCTGCTGTCCCAGAATAAATCTTCTGTGTAGTCTGTCCATCTCTTTATTATATCAGTATTATCAACTATAATTTCTCCATTATTTCCTTTGATACAATCATTTTCTATTATATTATTTTTCTTCTTTGTAAATCTTTTTATTTTTTATTTTATTTTTTGTTTGCTCGCTTAAACTCGAGCGTAGTCCTTACACACTAGTTAACGTAGTAAGGGACTGAATTTTGTGCGTGGATTTGCTTTCCCTTTTACTGGTGTCCCTCACCTTCAGGCGAATCCACTCCGACTTCAGAAGTAAATCTTTTTATATTTTCATGCAATTTTTTCGAGTTGTATTTTATTTCTAGATCCTCTATTTCTTGCATTTTCTCTGCAACCACTCTTCTTTGGCAACTCTGCACATGTGATGTATTTCTTTGTCTATTAATATATACTCTGAAGTGTTCTTTGCTTTCTTACTTTGAGTCATTTTGCTCAAGATTTCATCAGTTATCCACAATTGCTTTTTCTTATATTCCTTCACTGGTAAGTTGGTATTTATGTGCAATCTGTATGCTAGTTTTTACACATTCCCATTATATATTAATTTTCTCCTCAGGATTTTCATGTCAGTATTATTCCATGCTTTCAATGATTAGTTTATCATATATATTTTTTACTTCCACCATGTATAGTTAGTTGTCTGGTTGTTTCAGTGCTGATATATCTATTTGAGGCATCCTGAATGTCCTTGTTCCTGTGTTTTTAAGTTTTATTTGTAATTTCTAAATCTACAAGATTGTGGTCAGAGTATATATCAGCACCAGGGTATGTTTTGGTATTTTTAACTTTTAAAAATCTATTTCTAACCATAATGTAGTCAGTTTGGTTTCACACTCTTAACTCCAGGACTTTCCTATGTATACATTTCCCTTGGGTTGTGTTGGGAAAATGTGTTATAAATAAGAAGGTGGCTTTCTTCACAAAACTGGGATGGGGGAAAGGGGGAGGGTGTTGGGATATGGCTGTCACCAACATGCCATCCATGTTATGTCAGTGTTGGGACAAATAAACTTGATGCAACAAACCCTGAAATATGTCATCAAGTTACCTGTAGATGCACAAGTTACCTGTAGATGTCAATATTGGGACAAATCTGTTTGTTGTTTGTCCATCAAGAATGATGATGGGACGCAGAGGTGTTTCTAAGGCACCAGGGCTGGGTTATATACTGGCCAAGACCTATTGACGCGTCCTCGTCGAGCGTCCTGGCTAAAGTCAATAGGATCGCCGATTCCTCCGAAGTCGGAGAGTGTCTGCCTGTACGGCGAGGAACCACCAGTCTGCACACCAATAAGCCAGACATGGGACAACGGATACTCACGCAAACCTCAGGTCCTGTATGACATCACACTGATGTTGGACAACAGGATGTCTTCATCCGACATACAGGACTTCGCGTTGGAGCTCAAGACAACGAACACAAGCAAGCAAGCAAGCAAGAATGATGATGACCTTTCATTTCATCCAGTGGGGTTGAAAGTATAGAGCCGTGAGTTCTAAGATGGCTGATAAGGCCTATTTTGGCTCGAAATGTTCTTTGACAATGTGGACAAAGAATGCTTGATGTTTCTGGAGGAGGATTTTCGGCAGTGGTTTTTCTGTCCTGCCTTTTCTTCACAGCTCCTGCAGTTCTGGTTGCCTCACACGTGACTGCACCTCTGCGTAATAATACACACCACGAATTTCTATCTCTGGCTGTAGTCTCCCAGGTGTTATGATGAATTCCAAAAGCATTCAGTGAGATTTCCTCTGGCCGCCTTGGGAGTATTTACCACAACGCAACTCGCCATAAAAAAATTCGCTTAGGGAGCCTGTGATCTGGCATGCGAGTCAAGTGACCAGCCCAGCGAATCTGATTCTTCATTAGTAGAGTGTGGATACTGGGCATGGATGCTCTTTCTAGGACTTCAGTGTCTGGAATCTTGTCTTGCCATTTAATCTTCAGTAGCTTCCTAAGGCAGACTGTGTGGAAGTGGTTTAATTTTCTAGCGTGTCACTGATAAACAGTCCAGGTTTCACAAGCATATAGCAGTTGTGGATAATACAACTGCTCTGTAGACTTTTAGCTTTGTTTGCAGGTTTATTCCAATTCTGTTCCATACATTCTTGTAGTCTGCCAAAGGCCGCACTGGCCTTGGAGGTTCTTGCATTCACTTCGTCATCAGTTGTGGGAGCTTGTGACACAGTGCTGCCACGATAGGTGAATTTGTCTACAGCACTTAGACTATGACCATTCACTTTGATATTCGGCACGGTGTGATTAATCCCTGAAGCTGGCTGGTCCATAACTACAGTCTTCTCCAAATTGATATTGAGCTCAAAGTTGGCAAAGGCATGTGAGAAAGCTGAAACATTATGTTGCATATCCGCCTCTGAGTTGGCGTATAGAGCGCAATCATCAGCAAATAGGAGCTCTCTGACAGTGTCGCTGTTAATTTTGGTTTTAGCTTTCAGCCTTCTGAGATTGAATAAGTTTCCATCCATACGGTAGTTGATGTCTATTCCAATGTCGTTGTTCTTGAAGGCATTCGTCAACATGGCTAAAAACATGAGGCTGAACAGTGTTGGTGCCAAGACACATCCTTGCTTCACTCCATTGGTGACAGGAAAGGGCTCAGACAGTTCACCATTTTCCCGTACTCTTGCCTGCATACCATCATGAAATAGCCGCACTATTTGGCATTTGGGACAAATAAACTTGATGCAACAAACCCTGAAATATGTCATCAAATTACCTGTAGATGTCAATATTGGGACAAATAAACTTGATGCAACAAAACCTGAAATATGTCATCAAGTTACCTGTAGATGTACAAGTTACCTGTATTTGCACAAGTTACCTGTAGATGTACAAGTTACCTGTAGATGTCAATATTGGGATAAATAAACTTGATGCAACAAACCCTGAAATATGTCATCAAGTTACCTGTAGATGTACAAGTTACCTGTAGATGCACAAGTTACCTGTAGATGTACAAGTTACGTGTAGATGTCAATATTGGGACAAATAAACTTGATGCAACAAAACCCAAGTTGTACCATCAAGTTAGCTGTAAATGTCATTATGTCATTGTGATTGAAGACCGACACCTAGAAGAGAGCAATAAATAAATGTTTTGCACACCCTTTACAGGACATCGCTGCCAACATCAGCATCTTTCAGCTGATTGTTGATTTCTAGGCAAGATTACGCTCAGTAGTTTGCCATTGATTTCTGAGCGGCCGGGTCACTTACCCCGTGAATCACCGACACGATTCGAACCACTGCTGATTCTCACCGTCGTCACGTTACTTAAGAGAGTATACGAGTCATCAAGTTACCTGTAGATGCACAAGTTACCTGTAGATGTCAATATTGGGACAAATCTGTTTGTTGTTTGTCCATCAAGAATGATGATGGGACGCAGAGGTGTTTCTAAGGCACCAGGGCTGGGTTATATACTGGCCAAGACCTATTGACGCGTCCTCGTCGAGCGTCCTGGCTAAAGTCAATAGGATCGCCGATTCCTCCGAAGTCGGAAAGTGTCTGCCTGTACGGCGAGGAACCACCAGTCTGCACACCAATAAGCCAGACATGGGACAACGGATACTCACGCAAACCTCAGGTCCTGTATGACATCACACTGATGTTGGACAACAGGATGTCTTCATCCGACATACAGGACTTCGCGTTGGAGCTCAAGACAACGAACACAAGCAAGCAAGCAAGCAAGAATGATGATGACCTTTCATTTCATCCAGTGGGGTTGAAAGTATAGAGCCGTGAGTTCTAAGATGGCTGATAAGGCCTATTTTGGCTCGAAATGTTCTTTGACAATGTGGACAAAGAATGCTTGATGTTTCTGGAGGAGGATTTTCTGCAATGGTTTTTCTGTCCTGCCTTTTCTTCACAGCTCCTGCAGTTCTGGTTGCCTCACACGTGACTGCACCTCTGCGTAATAATACACACCACGAATTTCTATCTCTGGCTGTAGTCTCCCAGGTGTTATGATGAATTCCAAAAGCATTCAGTGAGATTTCCTCTGGCCGCCTTGGGAGTATTTACCACAACGCAACTCGCCATAAAAAAATTCGCTTAGGGAGCCTGTGATCTGGCATGCGAGTCAAGTGACCAGCCCAGCGAATCTGATTCTTCATTAGTAGAGTGTGGATACTGGGCATGGATGCTCTTTCTAGGACTTCAGTGTCTGGAATCTTGTCTTGCCATTTAATCTTCAGTAGCTTCCTAAGGCAGACTGTGTGGAAGTGGTTTAATTTTCTAGCGTGTCACTGATAAACAGTCCAGGTTTCACAAGCATATAGCAGTTGTGGATAATACAACTGCTCTGTAGACTTTTAGCTTTGTTTGCAGGTTTATTCCAATTCTGTTCCATACATTCTTGTAGTCTGCCAAAGGCCGCACTGGCCTTGGAGGTTCTTGCATTCACTTCGTCATCAGTTGTGGGAGCTTGTGACACAGTGCTGCCACGATAGGTGAATTTGTCTACAGCACTTAGACTATGACCATTCACTTTGATATTCGGCACGGTGTGATTAATCCCTGAAGCTGGCTGGTCCATAACTACAGTCTTCTCCAAATTGATATTGAGCTCAAAGTTGGCAAAGGCATGTGAGAAAGCTGAAACATTATGTTGCATATCCGCCTCTGAGTTGGCGTATAGAGCGCAATCATCAGCAAATAGGAGCTCTCTGACAGTGTCGCTGTTAATTTTGGTTTTAGCTTTCAGCCTTCTGAGATTGAATAAGTTTCCATCCATACGGTAGTTGATGTCTATTCCAATGTCGTTGTTCTTGAAGGCATTCGTCAACATGGCTAAAAACATGAGGCTGAACAGTGTTGGTGCCAAGACACATCCTTGCTTCACTCCATTGGTGACAGGAAAGGGCTCAGACAGTTCACCATTTTCCCGTACTCTTGCCTGCATACCATCATGAAATAGCCGCACTATTTGGCATTTGGGACAAATAAACTTGATGCAACAAACCCTGAAATATGTCATCAAATTACCTGTAGATGTCAATATTGGGACAAATAAACTTGATGCAACAAAACCTGAAATATGTCATCAAGTTACCTGTAGATGTACAAGTTACCTGTATTTGCACAAGTTACCTGTAGATGTACAAGTTACCTGTAGATGTCAATATTGGGATAAATAAACTTGATGCAACAAACCCTGAAATATGTCATCAAGTTACCTGTAGATGTACAAGTTACCTGTAGATGCACAAGTTACCTGTAGATGTACAAGTTACGTGTAGATGTCAATATTGGGACAAATAAACTTGATGCAACAAAACCCAAGTTGTACCATCAAGTTAGCTGTAAATGTCATTATGTCATTGTGATTGAAGACCGACACCTAGAAGAGAGCAATAAATAAATGTTTTGCACACCCTTTACAGGACATCGCTGCCAACATCAGCATCTTTCAGCTGATTGTTGATTTCTAGGCAAGATTACGCTCAGTAGTTTGCCATTGATTTCTGAGCGGCCGGGTCACTTACCCCGTGAATCACCGACACGATTCGAACCACTGCTGATTCTCACCGTCGTCACGTTACTTAAGAGAGTATACGAGTCATCAAGTTACCTGTAGATGCACAAGTTACCTGTAGATGTCAATATTGGGACAAATCTGTTTGTTGTTTGTCCATCAAGAATGATGATGGGACGCAGAGGTGTTTCTAAGGCACCAGGGCTGGGTTATATACTGGCCAAGACCTATTGACGCGTCCTCGTCGAGCGTCCTGGCTAAAGTCAATAGGATCGCCGATTCCTCCGAAGTCGGAAAGTGTCTGCCTGTACGGCGAGGAACCACCAGTCTGCACACCAATAAGCCAGACATGGGACAACGGATACTCACGCAAACCTCAGGTCCTGTATGACATCACACTGATGTTGGACAACAGGATGTCTTCATCCGACATACAGGACTTCGCGTTGGAGCTCAAGACAACGAACACAAGCAAGCAAGCAAGCAAGAATGATGATGACCTTTCATTTCATCCAGTGGGGTTGAAAGTATAGAGCCGTGAGTTCTAAGATGGCTGATAAGGCCTATTTTGGCTCGAAATGTTCTTTGACAATGTGGACAAAGAATGCTTGATGTTTCTGGAGGAGGATTTTCTGCAATGGTTTTTCTGTCCTGCCTTTTCTTCACAGCTCCTGCAGTTCTGGTTGCCTCACACGTGACTGCACCTCTGCGTAATAATACACACCACGAATTTCTATCTCTGGCTGTAGTCTCCCAGGTGTTATGATGAATTCCAAAGCATTCAGTGAGATTTCCTCTGGCCGCCTTGGGAGTATTTACCACAACGCAACTCGCCATAAAAAAATTCGCTTAGGGAGCCTGTGATCTGGCATGCGAGTCAAGTGACCAGCCCAGCGAATCTGATTCTTCATTAGTAGAGTGTGGATACTGGGCATGGATGCTCTTTCTAGGACTTCAGTGTCTGGAATCTTGTCTTGCCATTTAATCTTCAGTAGCTTCCTAAGGCAGACTGTGTGGAAGTGGTTTAATTTTCTAGCGTGTCACTGATAAACAGTCCAGGTTTCACAAGCATATAGCAGTTGTGGATAATACAACTGCTCTGTAGACTTTTAGCTTTGTTTGCAGGTTTATTCCAATTCTGTTCCATACATTCTTGTAGTCTGCCAAAGGCCGCACTGGCCTTGGAGGTTCTTGCATTCACTTCGTCATCAGTTGTGGGAGCTTGTGACACAGTGCTGCCACGATAGGTGAATTTGTCTACAGCACTTAGACTATGACCATTCACTTTGATATTCGGCACGGTGTGATTAATCCCTGAAGCTGGCTGGTCCATAACTACAGTCTTCTCCAAATTGATATTGAGCTCAAAGTTGGCAAAGGCATGTGAGAAAGCTGAAACATTATGTTGCATATCCGCCTCTGAGTTGGCGTATAGAGCGCAATCATCAGCAAATAGGAGCTCTCTGACAGTGTCGCTGTTAATTTTGGTTTTAGCTTTCAGCCTTCTGAGATTGAATAAGTTTCCATCCATACGGTAGTTGATGTCTATTCCAATGTCGTTGTTCTTGAAGGCATTCGTCAACATGGCTAAAAACATGAGGCTGAACAGTGTTGGTGCCAAGACACATCCTTGCTTCACTCCATTGGTGACAGGAAAGGGCTCAGACAGTTCACCATTTTCCCGTACTCTTGCCTGCATACCATCATGAAATAGCCGCACTATTTGGCATTTGGGACAAATAAACTTGATGCAACAAACCCTGAAATATGTCATCAAATTACCTGTAGATGTCAATATTGGGACAAATAACTTGATGCAACAAAACCTGAAATATGTCATCAAGTTACCTGTAGATGTACAAGTTACCTGTATTTGCACAAGTTACCTGTAGATGTACAAGTTACCTGTAGATGTCAATATTGGGATAAATAAACTTGATGCAACAAACCCTGAAATATGTCATCAAGTTACCTGTAGATGTACAAGTTACCTGTAGATGCACAAGTTACCTGTAGATGTACAAGTTACGTGTAGATGTCAATATTGGGACAAATAAACTTGATGCAACAAAACCCAAGTTGTACCATCAAGTTAGCTGTAAATGTCATTATGTCATTGTGATTGAAGACCGACACCTAGAAGAGAGCAATAAATAAATGTTTTGCACACCCTTTACAGGACATCGCTGCCAACATCAGCATCTTTCAGCTGATTGTTGATTTCTAGGCAAGATTACGCTCAGTAGTTTTGCCATTGATTTCTGAGCGGCCGGTCACTTACCCCGTGAATCACCGACAACGATTCGAACCACTGCTGATTCTCACCGTCGTCACGTTACTTAAGAGAGTATACGAGTCATCAAGTTACCTGTAGATGCACAAGTTACCTGTAGATGTCAATATTGGGACAAATCTGTTTGTTGTTTGTCCATCAAGAATGATGATGGGACGCAGAGGTGTTTCTAAGGCACCAGGGCTGGGTTATATACTGGCCAAGACCTATTGACGCGTCCTCGTCGAGCGTCCTGGCTAAAGTCAATAGGATCGCCGATTCCTCCGAAGTCGGAAAGTGTCTGCCTGTACGGCGAGGAACCACCAGTCCTGCACACCAATAAGCCAGACATGGGACAACGGATACTCACGCAAACCTCAGGTCCTGTATGACATCACACTGATGTTGGACAACAGGATGTCTTCATCCGACATACAGGACTTCGCGTTGGAGCTCAAGACAACGAACACAAGCAAGCAAGCAAGCAAGAATGATGATGACCTTTCATTTCATCCAGTGTGGGTTGAAAGTATAGAGCCGTGAGTTCTAAGATGGCTGATAAGGCCTATTTTGGCTCGAAATGTTCTTTGACAATGTGGACAAAGAAATGCTTGATGTTTCTGGAGGAGGATTTTCTGCAATGGTTTTTCTGTCCTGCCTTTTCTTCACAGCTCCTGCAGTTCTGGTTGCCTCACACGTGACTGCACCTCTGCGTAATAATACACACCACGAATTTCTATCTCTGGCTGTAGTCTCCCAGGTGTTATGATGAATTCCAAAAGCATTCAGTGAGATTTCCTCTGGCCGCCTTGGGAGTATTTACCACAACGCAACTCGCCATAAAAAAATTCGCTTAGGGGAGCCTGTGATCTGGCATGCGAGTCAAGTGACCAGCCCAGCGAATCTGATTCTTCATTAGTAGAGTGTGGATACTGGGCATGGATGCTCTTTCTAGGACTTCAGTGTCTGGAATCTTGTCTTGCCATTTAATCTTCAGTAGCTTCCTAAGGCAGACTGTGTGGAAGTGGTTTAATTTTCTAGCGTGTCACTGATAAACAGTCCAGGTTTCACAAGCATATAGCAGTTGTGGATAATACAACTGCTCTGTAGACTTTTAGCTTTGTTTGCAGGTTTATTCCAATTCTGTTCCATACATTCTTGTAGTCTGCCAAAGGCCGCACTGGCCTTGGAGGTTCTTGCATTCACTTCGTCATCAGTTGTGGGAGCTTGTGACACAGTGCTGCCACGATAGGGTGAATTTGTCTACAGCACTTAGACTATGACCATTCACTTTGATATTCGGCACGGTGTGATTAATCCCTGAAGCTGGCTGGTCCATAACTACAGTCTTCTCCAAATTGATATTGAGCTCAAAGTTGGCAAAGGCATGTGAGAAAGCTGAACATTATGTTGCATATCCGCCTCTGAGTTGGCGTATAGAGCGCAATCATCAGCAAATAGGAGCTCTCTGACAGGTGTCGCTGTTAATTTTGGTTTTAGCTTTCAGCCTTCTGAGATTGAATAAGTTTCCATCCATACGGTAGTTGATGTCTATTCCAATGTCGTTGTTCTTGAAGGCATTCGTCAACATGGCTAAAAACATGAGGCTGAACAGTGTTGGTGCCAAGACACATCCTTGCTTCACTCCAGTTGGTGACAGGAAAGGGCTCAGACAGTTCACCATTTTCCCGTACTCTTGCCTGCATACCATCATGAAATAGCCGCACTATTTGGCATTTGGGACAAATAAACTTGATGCAACAAACCCTGAAATATGTCATCAAATTACCTGTAGATGTCAATATTGGGACAAATAAACTTGATGCAACAAAACCTGAAATATGTCATCAAGTTACCTGTAGATGTACAAGTTACCTGTATTTGCACAAGTTACCTGTAGATGTACAAGTTACCTGTAGATGTCAATATTGGGATAAATAAACTTGATGCAACAAACCCTGAAATATGTCATCAAGTTACCTGTAGATGTACAAGTTACCTGTAGATGCACAAGTTACCTGTAGATGTACAAGTTACGTGTAGATGTCAATATTGGGACAAATAACTTGATGCAACAAAACCCAAGTTGTACCATCAAGTTAGCTGTAAATGTCATTATGTCATTGTGATTGAAGACCGACACCTAGAAGAGAGCAATAAATAAATGTTTTGCACACCCTTTACAGGACATCGCTGCCAACATCAGCATCTTTCAGCTGATTGTTGATTTCTAGGCAAGATTACGCTCAGTAGTTTGCCATTGATTTCTGAGCGGCCGGGTCACTTACCCCGTGAATCACCGACACGATTCGAACCACTGCTGATTCTCAACCGTCGTCACGTTACTTAAGAGAGTATACGAGTCATCAAGTTACCTGTAGATGCACAAGTTACCTGTAGATGTCAATATTGGGACAAATCTGTTTGTTGTTTGTCCATCAAGAATGATGATGGGACGCAGAGGTGTTTCTAAGGCACCAGGGCTGGGTTATATACTGGCCAAGACCTATTGACGCGTCCTCGTCGAGCGTCCTGGCTAAAGTCAATAGGATCGCCGATTCCTCCGAAGTCGGAGAAGTGTCTGCCTGTACGGCGAGGAACCACCAGTCTGCACACCAATAAGCCAGACATGGGACAACGGATACTCACGCAAACCTCAGGTCCTGTATGACATCACACTGATGTTGGACAACAGGATGTCTTCATCCGACATACAGGACTTCGCGTTGGAGCTCAAGACAACGAACACAAGCAAGCAAGCAAGCAAGAATGATGATGACCTTTCATTTCATCCAGTGGGGTTGAAAGTATAGAGCCGTGAGTTCTAAGATGGCTGATAAGGCCTATTTTGGCTCGAAATGTTCTTTGACAATGTGGACAAAGAATGCTTGATGTTTCTGGAGGAGGATTTTCTGCAATGGTTTTTCTGTCCTGCCTTTTCTTCACAGCTCCTGCAGTTCTGGTTGCCTCACACGTGACTGCACCTCTGCGTAATAATACACACCACGAATTTCTATCTCTGGCTGTAGTCTCCCAGGTGTTATGATGAATTCCAAAAGCATTCAGTGAGATTTCCTCTGGCCGCCTTGGGAGTATTTACCACAACGCAACTCGCCATAAAAAAATTCGCTTAGGGAGCCTGTGATCTGGCATGCGAGTCAAGTGACCAGCCCAGCGAATCTGATTCTTCATTAGTAGAGTGTGGATACTGGGCATGGATGCTCTTTCTAGGACTTCAGTGTCTGGAATCTTGTCTTGCCATTTAATCTTCAGTAGCTTCCTAAGGCAGACTGTGTGGAAGTGGTTTAATTTTCTAGCGTGTCACTGATAAACAGTCCAGGTTTCACAAGCATATAGCAGTTGTGGATAATACAACTGCTCTGTAGACTTTTAGCTTTGTTTGCAGGTTTATTCCAATTCTGTTCCATACATTCTTGTAGTCTGCCAAAGGCCGCACTGGCCTTGGAGGTTCTTGCATTCACTTCGTCATCAGTTGTGGGAGCTTGTGACACAGTGCTGCCACGATAGGTGAATTTGTCTACAGCACTTAGACTATGACCATTCACTTTGATATTCGGCACGGTGTGATTAATCCCTGAAGCTGGCTGGTCCATAACTACAGTCTTCTCCAAATTGATATTGAGCTCAAAGTTGGCAAAGGCATGTGAGAAAGCTGAAACATTATGTTGCATATCCGCCTCTGAGTTGGCGTATAGAGCGCAATCATCAGCAAATAGGAGCTCTCTGACAGTGTCGCTGTTAATTTTGGTTTTAGCTTTCAGCCTTCTGAGATTGAATAAGTTTCCATCCATACGGTAGTTGATGTCTATTCCAATGTCGTTGTTCTCGAAGGCATTCGTCAACATGGCTAAAAACATGAGGCTGAACAGTGTTGGTGCCAAGACACATCCTTGCTTCACTCCATTGGTGACAGGAAAGGGCTCAGACAGTTCACCATTTTCCCGTACTCTTGCCTGCATACCATCATGAAATAGCCGCACTATTTGGCATTTGGGACAAATAAACTTGATGCAACAAACCCTGAAATATGTCATCAAATTACCTGTAGATGTCAATATTGGGACAAATAAACTTGATGCAACAAAACCTGAAATATGTCATCAAGTTACCTGTAGATGTACAAGTTACCTGTATTTGCACAAGTTACCTGTAGATGTACAAGTTACCTGTAGATGTCAATATTGGGATAAATAAACTTGATGCAACAAACCCTGAAATATGTCATCAAGTTACCTGTAGATGTACAAGTTACCTGTAGATGCACAAGTTACCTGTAGATGTACAAGTTACGTGTAGATGTCAATATTGGGACAAATAAACTTGATGCAACAAAACCCAAGTTGTACCATCAAGTTAACTGTAAATGTCATTATGTCATTGTGATTGAAGACCGACACCTAGAAGAGAGCAATAAATAAATGTTTTGCACACCCTTTACAGGACATCGCTGCCAACATCAGCATCTTTCAGCTGATTGTTGATTTCTAGGCAAGATTACGCTCAGTAGTTTGCCATTGATTTCTGAGCGGCCGGGTCACTTACCCCGTGAATCACCGACACGATTCGAACCACTGCTGATTCTCACCGTCGTCACGTTACTTAAGAGAGTATACGAGATTACGGAGAAAAGTTGCTAACCTCTAGGCCAGGAAGCCGGCAGAGGAGAACAACAGAAGCTAAATACCCTCAAATTATCTACCCTTAGACCAGTAAGTAGCCCTGTCATGCAAGTAGAATATACACATGTAATGTTTGTGATGACATCAACAGCAGCAGTAAAATGCTGGTGTTGCCATCGATGTCCTGTAAATAGGATTTGCAAAAAAAAAGTTTGTGGTACAAAGATTTCTGTGAGAATTAAATTTCAACTCCACACAATGATCTACATTCCACATACATTGTAATTATACACGTTGATCCTTGGAAAGACGTATCCATCCCCCCAACAAGGATACAGATAAGTAACTGTTAAATTTATATTTCCATGTAATTGTGTTTGCTTATTCTGTGCTGATGAAGACTTTGACCGCAACGTTCATTTTGTTACCTGTAGTCGTGTTGTAGTAAAGCTCACTGTCTACTTCTCGTTCTTTGGTGATTCATTCAGTGATCCATAAAGAAGAGAGACCATATATATGTGATGTGTGTGGTGCAGCAATATCTTCTTTCGATCATCTAATGGGGCATAAGAGAAAGCATATGTTATAAAATGTGTATTTTTCTCTCAGTATATTTTACTTCCTCATTTCTCTTTCGAGGATTGTGCGTTAGACCTAGTTACATATCTCAGATATCACTGTTTCTAGCTTTGGCATGCATTTGTGTAAATCCATAAACATGCTTCAACTTCAAGTGCACTGGACTGATGTTTGCTTGCGGATTAGC
>JACEFZ010025829.1:172500-175000 GCA_014155875.1 Cepaea nemoralis
CACAGATCACCCAGAATTAAGAAAATAAACTCACAGTCCCTACTGACTAAAGAACACCAACTCGCATCCAATTCAGAGGTACAAAGCATCTATGCTAACAAAGAAAGTGTATCGAGCAATGCGAATATTAAAAATAACATTGAAGAAAATTGGAATTTCCTAAAAAATACCTTGCTAAATGCTGCAACAAACACAGTCGGCTACGTACAAAGACAGAAGAAGAAGTGGCTAAGCGATAACACTTGGACGAAGATACAAGAAAGAAAACAAGCAAAACTAACACTTCTTTCTGCAAAAGACACATCTACATATGAAACCCATAAGCAAAAATACTCTATGTTGGATAAAGAGGTGAAATCAAGCGCACGAAAAGACAAACAGAACTTTATTCACAGCCTGGACTCCGACGCCGAAGCAGCTGCCAGAACTGGAAACAACAGAGCCGTATTCCATATCATGAAGCAACTATGCAATCACTCACCTACACCAAATATACCCATCAAAGACAAACAAGGTAATCAACTGTTATCCGATGACCTTCAAAAGCAACGATGGGCAGAACATTTCAAAGAAATATTAAATAGACCGCAGCCTGACACTGTTCCGAACCTGGATGGAGAAATTACTATGCCCCGACTAGATGCCTCCTGCGAGTCATTCACCATGGAAGAGATTAAAGCAGCCATCAAAAAATTGAAGAACAACAAAGCTGTTGGTGAAGATGAAATCTCAGGAGAAATGCTCAAAGCAGCAGATGAGAACACCTTACAACGTTTGTTACAGCTGATCAATGAAATCTGGCAAAGCGAATCCCCACCACAACAGTGGAAAGATGGTGTAATTTTCAAACTGCCTAAAAAGGGTGATATGTCTGATTGCAATAATTGGCGTGGTATCACTCTATTATCAGTACCAGGAAAAGTTTTTTTGTAGCATGTTCCTTGAGAGATTGAAAAAGGCGATAGATGAAAGGCTCAGAGAAGAACAAGCAGGCTTCAGACCAAAACGGTCATGCATAGACCACATTTTCACCCTCAGAATAATCATTGAAGACTCCGTAGAATTCCAGTCGAAATTAATCACCAACTTTGTCGACTTTCAAAAAGCCTTCGACAGCATCCACCGTCCTTCACTTTGGAATCTACTTAACATCTATGGTTTTCCTACCAAATATACCAACGTCATACAATCTTTCTACAAAGAGACACGTTGCTGCGTAAGAACAGAAACAGGCAACTCTGACTGGTTCTCAGTCAAAACAGGAGTGAAACAGGGTTGTGTCTTATCACCGATGCTTTTTGGAATAGCTATCGATTGGGTGAACAACTAGGGTTAGAATTAAATTGTAAAAAGACACAGATTATGGTCGTCACTAGGAAGGACGAAATACCACAATGTAATATACAAGTAAATGGGAATATTCTTCAACAAGTGAGCAGGTACAATTATCTCGGAACAGTAATAACATCTGATGGGAGATGCCTTGAAGAGATTAGAACAAGAATCGCCATGGCAAAAGTAGCCTTTAGCAAGATGAAAAACATATTGACCAATAAAAAGATGTCAATTGAAACGAGAAAAAGAGTGTTGAGATGCTACATTGAACCTGTACTTTTGTATGGATGTGAAGCGTGGACAATGAGATAGTCAGGCTGAAAAACATCTGATGGCTGTAGAGATGTGGTTTCTGAGGAAAATGCAAAGAATACCATGGACAGCCAGAAAGACCAATGAACAAGTCCTTCAAGAAACAAATGAAGATCGTAAATTGATTAGAGAAATTAGACGCAGACAGTCAAAATTTTTTGGGCATGTTATGAGAAGAAATGGATTGGAGAATTTGGTGACAACTGGTAGGATCGAGGGGAACAGACCAAGGGGAAGACCTAGAAGCAAGTACCTGGATGGCTTGGCCTTGTGGCATGGTCGAGACAGAAACACGGAGCTGATCCACGACTCTGGTGATCGAGTGAGATGGCAGAACATGACCGCCCACGCTTACCGGCATGACACATGATGGATGGATCGATTGGGTCATGCGCAAATGCACAAACAACACAAATATGGGTATCCATTGGGTTGACAAAATTCTAGAAGACCTGGACTTTGCCGACGACATAGTGCTTTTGAGTTCAACACACCCGGATGCCCAAGAGAAAATAACCACCTCCAAAATGTTTCAGGGCAAATTGGTCTCCAAATTAACACCACAAAAACAAAGACTATTGATCTTACCAACAGTTCAGATGACACCAAATTGAACAGCTACGTTCTTGAAAAAGTCAACAGCTTCACATACCTAGGAAGCAAAATGTCATCTACAGGGGACTCAACACCAGAAATATCATCTAGAATCGCACTGGCATCGAGTGCCTTCAATAAACTGTCAAACATCTGGAAGTCAAAGACACTCAGCAAACACACAAAACTTAAAATCTTCAACTCTTGTGTGATTCCAGTGTTAACGTATGGATGTGAAAGTTGGAAATCAACGGTAGCT
>JACEFZ010025829.1:177500-180000 GCA_014155875.1 Cepaea nemoralis
GAAAATCGTAAATTGATTAGAGAAATTAAACGTAGACAGTCAAAATGTTTTGGACATGTTATGAGAAGAAATGGATTGGATAACTTAGTGACAACTGGCAAGATCGAAGGGAACAGACCAAGAGGAAGACCGAGAGGAAGATACCTGGATGGCTTGACCACATGGCATGGACGAGACAGGAACACTGAGCTGATCCACGACTCTGGTGATCGAGTGAAATGGCGAGTCATGACCGCCCACGCTTTCCGGCATGGCACATGATTGATTGATACTTCTTTTTCATATTATGTAGATTATGTAATCAAGTCTTTTAGAAAAAAAAATTTCTAAAATAAGTAAAATTCGTATTTTCTGTCAGTCTTAATTCCTATAAGTGGCGGTCAACTTGGCCGAACGGATAAGAGCGCGAGTTCTTAAACATCCGGTGTGCTGATGCTGAGGTAAGAGGTTCAACCCCTGCAGTGGTCAGTTTGACTAAATGTTGACTTGTCGTTCTTGACTTGGAGACGTAAATTACTACAAGTACCCCTGAGGTCGGAGTGCGTTTACCTGATGGCGAGGGACACTGGTAATACGAAAAGGTAAATCACACGCACAAGTCAGCCCACTGCTACAAGAAGTAGTGTGTATGGACTACTCTCGAGTTCAAAGTGAGCGAGCGCAAAGGAAAAATAATAATCATGTAAATATATATTACAGACAAGTTAGCTGCATAGCCTGTACCGCGTCGGAGTTAACACCAGCATCTTTTGCTGTTGTGATCTCTTGGAAAGTTTACGTTCAGTAGTTTGCCATTACTTTCTGAACGACCATCACCCATACAATTTCGTTTAAAAAAATAAAACCAATGCGAGACGGGTCTTGGGGGGTTGGGTTTAATAAAGGGCCCCCGTCCTTCTAAATGAAAATCCATTTGCCTATCAGTTCATTAGAACCATGGGGCATTAAGGTGGCCCAGATAATGGCGTTTCCACATAAATCGAACTAACGAAGTGAAGGAGATGGTTTAGTCATGCTGAACGAATGTATCAAATCAGGACAACAGCAAAGACAATAATATGGATGGAATCCGTGGTAGAATAACATTAACAGTCTGTGTGTTACAATATAAACAAATGGTTGGCCATGGACGTCGTGGTAGTTGTAGTAGCAGTAGTAGTAGTAGTAGTAGTAGTAGTAGTAGTAGTAGTAGTAGTAGTAGTAGTAGTAGTAATGGTAGCAGAATTAGTAGTAGTAGTAGTAGGTAGTAGTAGTAGTAAGTAGTAGTAGTAGGTCAAAGCTCAAGACTGCACAGATCACCCAGAATTAAGAAAATAAACTCACAGTCCCTACTGACTAAAGAACACCAACTCGCATTCAATTCAGAGGTACAAAACATCTATGCTAACAAAGAAAGTATATCGAGCAGTGCGAATATTAAAAATAACATTGAAGAAAATTGGAATTTCCTAAAAAAATACCTTGCTAAATGCTGCAACAAACACAGTCGGCTACGTACAAAGACAGAAGAAGAAGTGGCTAAGCGATAACACTTGGACGAAGATACAAGAAAGAAAACAAGCAAAACTAACACTTCTTTCTGCAAAAGACACATCTACATATGAAACCCATAAGCAAAAATACTCTATGTTGGATAAAGAGGTGAAATCAAGCGCACGAAAAGACAAACAGAACTTTATTCACAGCCTGGATTCCGACGCCGAAGCAGCTGCCAGAACTGGAAACAACAGAGCCGTATTCCATATCATGAAGCACTATGCAATCACTCACCTACACCAATATACCCATCAAAGACAAACAAGGTAATCAACTGTTATCCGATGACTTTCAAAAGCAACGATGGGCAGAACATTTCAAAGAAATATTAAATAGACCGCGGCCTGACACTGTTCCGAACCTGGATGGAGAAATTACTATGCCCCCACTAGATGCCTCCTGCGAGTCATTCACCATGGAAGAGATTAAAGCAGCCATCAAAAATTGAAGGACAACAAAGCTGTGGTGAAGATGAAATCTCAAGAGAAATGCTCAAAGCAGCAGATGAGAACACCTTACAACGTTTGTTACAGCTGATCAATGAAATCTGGCAAAGCGAATCCCCACCACAACAGTGGAAAGATGGTGTAATTTTCAAACTGCCTAAAAAGGGTGATATGTCTGATTGCAATAATTGGCGTGGTATCACTTTATTATCAGTACCAGGAAAACTTTTTTGTAGCATGTTACTTGAGAGATTGAAAAAGGCGATAGATGAAAGGCTCAGAGAAGAACAAGCAGGCTTCAGACCAAAACGGTCATGCATAGACCACATTTTCACCCTCAGAATAATCATTGAAGACTCCGTAGAATTCCAGTCGAAATTAATCACCAACTTTGTCGACTTTCAAAAGCCTTCGACAGCATCCACCGTCCTTCACTTTGGAATCTACTTAACATCTATGGTTTTCCTACCAAATATACCAACGTCATACAATCTTTCTACAAAGAGACACGTTGCTGC
>JACEFZ010025829.1:185000-223562 GCA_014155875.1 Cepaea nemoralis
TCAGTAGCTGCCTGTATTATCGCTCTGTTTAGACTTTCCACCATTTGCTTTATGTTGCCATATCGTGTATTTATGTTTTCACAATATCTGTCTGTTAGTATGGCAAATCTGTCCCAATCTGCTCGTTTGTAATTCCAGCGGGGCAAGGGCTTTTGCTCCTGTGGAACATACTCCATATTCATTACAAGCTTGATTGGTCTGTGGTCACTACCTGCTAATTGGTCCAGCACATGGCGATCGATTTTGTGGATGATGTCTCCTGTGCAGAAAGCTAAGTCTGGAGTAGAAGTGGTAAGCCATCTTCTGGAGTAGAAGCTCGGTGTGTCATCCGCTTTGTTGAGTAGATGGAGATTTGAGTCTATTTCCCAGTCCTCCAATTCATCTCCTCTTTTGTCAGTATCTGGGTATCCCCATCTTTCTGAACGGCTATTAAAGTCTCCGACAATAATGCAGTTTGTGTCAGTTATTTTCATGTTTGAGAGTGTAAGGTCCTTATCTGCTGGGCTATACAGATTGTAGATTCTTATTTTCACGTCCTTTATCATTATATCAACACCTATAATTTCCGTTTGGTTGTCAGAGATCACAGATACTTCGCTGCAACGTATTGTATTTCGTGTAAGTATTAGAACTCCTCCTTTGTGTCCTTCGCGGTCGAAACGTGTGGCCTGATATCCTCTGACTGAGAATTTGTGATTGGCGTTGAGGTGTGTCTCTTGAATGCATGCCACATCTATTCTATCTTTATGAAGACGCTGTGTTAGGGAGTCTTTCTTCTTGTAAACTCCTTCGGCATTCCATTGTAGTATGTTGAGTGTCCGGGGTATTTGGTCAATAGCTCTTAACCTACTCCTCTGTGCCTTGACTCCACAGCACAGGGGAAGGTGACCACCAGTAGTCATGGGTGGACCCCCTCGAGGCAGGGGGCCCGGCACTATCGCCGCCTGATGGGACTTCACGGGATTAGCACCATAACGATTAATTTTGATTTGTGACATCATGAATTGAGTTACGTTGCACTGCTTTGTCAAGCCTGTGGCTCAGTACATCCGATTTCGACAAGCATTTATTCGGGATGCTTTCCCTAGCCTTTGACTGTCCCCAGTCTACCTACAAGGCAGCAGGTTTTACGTTGCACTGCTTTGTCAAGCCTGTGGCTCAGTACATCCGATTTCGACAAGCATTTATTCGGGATGCTTTCCCTAGCCTTTGACTGTCCCCAGTCTACCTACAAGGCAGCAGGTTTGTGTGTCTCTTCGTCTGGTCCCTCTCCCTTGACCTGTCCGACATGGGTGGCCCTACCAGTAGCTGTGCTACTGTCGGCATAGCTCTTGGGGTCATTGGGACGCACAAGCCCCTCTACCTCGTCACGGTGGACACACAGCAGAGGGGGGATCTGAATCTGATTAAAGATAAAATAAAATTAGCAATGAAAACATGAATACAGAGGAATGTTTGAAAATATATTGGAGATTGAATGGAAGACGTGTATACAAATTGAATGGAAGACGTGTATACAAATTACTAAATGCCCCAACATGAACATCTCCTCTTCTACTATCATTTTTCTCCGATTTTGGCATATACCCACAACCAATCTAAACCAAAGGGTTCTATCTTTGGTTATCTCCTGCACCTCTCTCCATGCCCTCCCAATATTATCCATCTCTGCATTTCTCGTATCCTAGAGAAAAGGGGTAAGAGATTATACTTTATTACACCGCGTTTTACCCCACATTGCTGGTCTCCCCCCCCCCCCCCATCCTAAGAACCTTATAGAAAGAGGCGTACAGATCATAAACACGGTAGTGCTAGTTGATGACTTCCCGGGGTTCTAGAAAGAGAATTGCGGGAAAGATTCAGCAACAGATCACAGGAACAAACATTGTTATGTGTGTGTGTGTGTGTGTGTGTGTGTGTGTGTTTGTGTGTGTGTGTGTGTGTGTGATGTGTGTGTGTGTGTGTGTGTTTGTGATGTGTGTGTGTGAGTGTGTGAGATATATGAGTTCAATAACCATAGTCAATTATTGAAACGCTTTAAATATATTTGTCTGCTCCGTGGCGAATAGTTTACGGACGCACTTCGTAATCCCGCAAACCCACGTTCAAACCACAGCCGCGCGCTATTCAGCAGCAGATAGTCTCGCATTGGTTTTATTTTTTTAAACGAAATTGTATGGGTGATGGTCGTGCAGAAAGTAATGGCAAACTACTGAACGTAAACTTTCCAAGAGATCACAACAGCAAAAGATGCTGGTGTTAACTCCGACGCGGTACAGGCTATGCAGCTAACTTGTCTGTAATATATATTTACATGATTATTATTTTTCCTTTGCGCTCGCTCACTTTGAACTCGAGAGTAGTCCATACACACTACTTCTTGTAGCAGTGGGCTGACTTGTGCGTGTGATTTACCTTTTCGTATTACCAGTGTCCCTCGCCATCAGGTAAACCCACTCCGACCTCAGGGGTACTTGTAGTAATTTACGTCCCCAAGTCAAGGGCGAGAAGTCAACATTTTAGTCAAACTGACCACTGCAGGGGTTGAACCTCTTACCTCAGCATAAGCACACCGGATATTTAAGAACTCGCGCTCTTATCCGTTCGGCCAAGTTGACCGCCACTTATAGGAATTAAGACTGACAGAACATACGAATTTTACTTATTTTAGACATTTTTTTTTCTAAAAGATTTGATTACATAATCTACATAATATGAAAAAGAAATATCAATCAATCATGTGCCATGCCGGAAAGCGTGGGCGGTCATGACTCGCCATTTCACTCGATCACCAGAGTCGTGGATCAGCTCAGTGTTTCTGTCTCGTCCATGCCATGTGGTCAAGCCATCCAGGTATCTTCCTTTCGGTCTTCCTCTTGGTCTGTTCCCTTCGATCTTGCCAGTTGTCACTAAGTTATCCAATCCATTTCTTCTCATAACATGTCCAAAACATTTTGACTGTCTACGTTTAATTTCTCTAATCAATTTACGATTTTCATTTGTCTCCTGTTGTACTTGGTCATTTGTTTTCCTGTCTGTCCATGGTATTCTTTGTATTTTCATCAGAAACCACATTTCTGTAGCCATCAGATGTTATTCAGCTTGACTGTTCATTGTCCAAGTTTCACATCCATACAAAAGAACAGGTTCTATGTACCCCCTCAACACTCCTTTTCTAATTTCAATTGGCATCTTTTTATTGGTCAGACTGTTTTTCATCTTGCTAAAGGCTACTGTCGCCATGGCAATTCTTGTTCTAATCTCTTGAAGGCATCTCCCATCAGATGTTATGATGTTCCGAGATAATTGTACCGATTCACTTGTTGAAGAATATTCCCATTTACTTGTATATTACATTGTGGTACTTCGTTCTTCCTAGTTAATATATAAAGCCTTCCTAGCTAATATTTAAAGCGTTTCAATAATTGACTATGGTTATTGAACTCATATATCTCACACACTCACACACACACACACACACACACATCCAAACACACACACACACACACACACATCACAAACACACAAACACCACACACACACACACACACACACACACACACACACACACACACACACACACACACACACACACACACACAACAATGTTTGTTCCTGTGATCTGTTGCTGAATCTTTCCCGCAATTCTCTTTCTAGAACCCCGGGAAGTCATCAACTAGCACTACCGTGTTTATGATCTGTACGCCTCTTTCTATAAGGTTCTTAGGATGGGGGGGGGGGGGGGGGGGAGACCAGCAATGTGGGGTAAAACGCGGTGTAATAAAGTATAATCTCTTACCCCTTTTCTCTAGGATACGAGAAATGCAGAGATGGATAATATTGGGAGGGCATGGAGAGAGTTGCAGGAGATCACCAAAGATAGAACTCTTTGGCTTAGATTGGTTGTGGGTATATGCCAAAATCGGAGAAAAATGATAGTAGAAGAGGAGATGTTCATGTTGGGGCATTTAGTAATTTGTATACACGTCTTCCATTCAATTTGTATACACGTCTTCCATTCAATCTCCAATATATTTTCAAACATTCCTCTGTATTCTTGTTTTCATTGCTAATTTTATTTTATCTTTAATCAGATTCAGATCCCCCCTCTGCTGTGTGTCCACCGTGACGAGGTAGAGGGGCTTGTGCGTCCCAATGACCCCAAGAGCTATGCCGACAGTAGCACAGCTACTGGTAGGGCCACCCATGTCGGACAGGTCAAGGGAGAGGGACCAGACGAAGAGACACACAAACCTGCTGCCTTGTAGGTAGACTGGGGACAGTCAAAGGCTAGGGAAAGCATCCCGAATAAATGCTTGTCGAAATCGGATGTACTGAGCCACAGGCTTGACAAAGCAGTGCAACGTAAAACCTGCTGCCTTGTAGGTAGACTGGGGACAGTCAAAGGCTAGGGAAAGCATCCCGAATAAATGCTTGTCGAAATCGGATGTACTGAGCCACAGGCTTGACAAAGCAGTGCAACGTAACTCAATTCATGATGTCACAAATCAAAATTAATCGTTATGGTGCTAATCCCGTGAAGTCCCATCAGGCGGCGATAGTGCCGGGCCCCCTGCCTCGAGGGGGTCCACCCATGACTACTGGTGGTCACCTTCCCCTGTGCTGTGGAGTCAAGGCACAGAGGAGTAGGTTAAGAGCTATTGACCAAATACCCCGGACACTCAACATACTACAATGGAATGCCGAAGGAGTTTACAAGAAGAAAGACTCCCTAACACAGCGTCTTCATAAAGATAGAATAGATGTGGCATGCATTCAAGAGACACACCTCAACGCCAATCACAAATTCTCAGTCAGAGGATATCAGGCCACACGTTTCGACCGCGAAGGACACAAAGGAGGAGTTCTAATACTTACACGAAATACAATACGTTGCAGCGAAGTATCTGTGATCTCTGACAACCAAACGGAAATTATAGGTGTTGATATAATGATAAAGGACGTGAAAATAAGAATCTACAATCTGTATAGCCCAGCAGATAAGGACCTTACACTCTCAAACATGAAAATAACTGACACAAACTGCATTATTGTCGGAGACTTTAATAGCCGTTCAGAAAGATGGGGATACCCAGATACTGACAAAAGAGGAGATGAATTGGAGGACTGGGAAATAGACTCAAATCTCCATCTACTCAACAAAGCGGATGACACACCGGGCTTCTACTCCAGAAGATGGCTTACCACTTCTACTCCAGACTTAGCTTTCTGCACAGGAGACATCCTCCACAAAATCGATCGCCATGTGCTGGACCAATTAGCAGGTAGTGACCACAGACCAATCAAGCTTGTAATGAATATGGAGTATGTTCCACAGGAGCAAAAGCCCTTGCCCCGCTGGAATTACAAACGAGCAGATCGGGACAGATTTGCCATACTAACAGACAAATATTGTGAAAACATAAATACACGATATGGCAACATAAAGCAAATGGTGGAAAGTCTAAACAGAGCGATAATACAGGCAGCCACTGAGTCCATTCCAAGAGGAGCGAGGAAAAATTACAAACCATACTGGACTGAAGAACTACAAAGTTTGGAGGACAAAGTTGAAGATGCCAGGAAGACAGCAGAGAGAGAGAGAACAAACAATTGAAGCAAACATCTCTCTCAAAGCCATCTCAGCAAAATATAAAAGAACAGTAAATCAAACAACAAGAGATTGTTGGAGGGAAAAAACAGAAAACTTGAATTTTGACAGGGATGGAAACAAACTATGGAAACTAGTGAAAGCCATGAACAATGAAGGACCTAGAAACAAACAAATAACAATTAAACAAGGAAATGCCTTGCTTACAGGAAAAAAGGCTGCAAATGCACTAATGGAACACTATGCAAATGCAAACCACATTGATATTACAACCGAACAGAAGAAAGCAATCAAAGACAAACAGATACATCATAGAAATACAGAGACAGCAGCAGAATATATGATGGCAAATCTAACAATGGAAGAAATGGAACAGGCAATGCATACCCTAAAAAAGAAGAAATCACCAGGAAACGATGGAATCACAAATGAAATGCTAATAGGACTAGGCACTAAGGCAAAAAAGAAACTACTAGCAGTCCTAAATTACAGCTGGAAGAGGGGAATAGTCCCACAGGCATGGAAGGAAGCTATACTAATACCAGTCCCAAAGAAAGGAAAAGACCTGGAAGAACCAAATGGCTATCGACCTATCAGTCTACTTAGCTGTGTAGGAAAATTAATGGAACGCATTATCAATGGCAGGCTAACATGGCATCTGGAAGAAAACAAACTCTTAACACCACACCAAGCAGGATTCAGAAAGTACAGATCCACTGCAGATCAAATAACCTATATAGCTCAGGAAATAGAGGATGCCTTCCAAGAGAAAAAGCACACACTAGCGGTCTGGATAGATTTAGAAAAAGCATTTGATAAAGTATGGAAGGAAGGACTGAAAGTAAAACTGCAAAAAATGCATATTTGTGGGAAAATGTACAAATGGATCAGCCACTACCTTGAGAACAGAACTGCCAGGACAAAAGTACAAGGACAAACCAGCAAAATGATGCTGTTGGAGCAAGGTGTCCCCCAAGGAGGAGTTCTTTCACCAACATTATTCCTAGCATATATAAACGACATCACAGAAAATTTTCCAGCCAGAGTACACACATCATCCTTTGCAGATGACCTACCCATATGGACATCTGAAGAATATATTAGTACAGCTAACAGCAGAATACAGCAAGCCTTATTATAGCACTAGAGGACTGGTCAAAATCATGGCTAGTGAAGATAAGTGAGGAGAAAACAACATGCACAGTGTTCTCCCTCTCAAATAAAACTCAACAACCTAAGCTGGTATTGAATGGAAAAATATTGCGCCATGAAGAAAATCCAAACTATCTCGGAGTCACCTTTGATCGTCGCCTGACATGGAAAACACAGGTTGAGAAAAATCGAACAAGAGCAAGGCAAAGAATGGCAATCATGAAAAAGCTTGCTGGTACAACGTGGGGAGCAGATGAGAAAGTTCTCAAGAAGTTATATACTGGACGGGTGAGGCCAGTACTGGAATATGGCATTGCAGCTTGGGCAACAGCAGCTAAGTCAAACTTTAACAAAATAAGTAGAGTCCAAAATCAAGGAATGCGAATCATAACTGTAAGCCTGAAGACAACGCCTATTAATGAACTTGAAAAGTTCACTTGTTTACAACCAATGCAGGATAGAAGAGATAGCAGAGCCCAGCAACAAGCAGAAAAATTTAGAAGATTGACAGACCACCCTATGTATAAAAGGTTTAGCGGTATTGGAAAGGGACGACTGAAGCGTAGCAACTTTGTAGAAACTGCAAAACGAAAGATTAGATCAGATCCCATACTTAACATATCAACAGTCAAACCTATTTACAATGCAGACAAGTTCCCAGCTTGGAGACAGCAGCAACTGCCTGAGATGATAGAAAACATTCCTGGTATTGAGAAAAAGAACACTCAGCATGAAACCGAAAGAAGAGAAATAACCCTAAACTACATAAAAGAACATTACACAAGCAGCAATTGGACCCATGCATATACAGATGGATCAGCCAAAAATTCAATAGAGAATGGAGGAGGAGGAATTCTCCTAAATTTAAAAAATGGAGTGGAAAAAAACACACATTCAGTGGCAACTGGAAAGTTTTCAAGTAACTTCAAAGCGGAGGTAGAGGCTCTGAAAACTGCAGCAGAAATGCTCTTGGTGGAGGAAAATAAAGAGAAGCAAATAGCTATCTTCACAGATGCAAAGTCAGCTGTCTCAATACTGAAGAGCAATAACAGCACAGAAATAGCTGACCTAAGAGCAGCACTCCATGGTCTATGCCAGAAATCCAAAAAAGTTGTAATACAGTGGATCCCATCACATTGCAGTATACCCGGAAATGAAGAGGCTGACAGACTGGCAAAAGAGGGCGGACGACTACCACAGCCTGACATAGACATAACCTATAATGAGGCAAAGAGGTTGATAAAAAGCACCTATAGAACCAAATGGGAATTGCCACAAAGGTGTCCTCCCTTCAATGGCAATAGTTTGGCTCTGTTCATCTAGGTTTAATTATCCAAATAACTCAATGTAAATCAACAAGAGAACTGTAAGGACGCTGACATAATTCCTCAACTTCATGTCTATTTATTTCAGGCAGTATCCCATGAATTGTATGACATGCAGGTCATCAACATGATGTAACCCTCTCGCATTCCGTCATACCTGCTCACGCTACCCTACTTAAATATGACTATCATTAAGGTCAAACATGTCACTTGCCCTATCTCATATTCACAGAATTATTGTCACTTAAATTACTCACACCAGAAACGTGGGGTGTTGTCTATTGTGTAACCTTTTGGTGACTCTTCCACTTAGATGTCGCCCATCGGATGTTGCATCGTTTCCTCAGCTCGCTTCTCAAAGATCGTATCATCCAGATAACTCCATGCCGTCGTTCCTTTCTTAACATCTTTTTCGTCCGTGTTTCTCTGTGACGTTTTTCCTATCACCAAGTCAAGTCTGGTGCGTTCAGTATGCTGTCTTCTTGTTTTTCCGATTATTGCATTCTGCGACACATGGCAGGAATCAGAGCATCCAGGCCACCAGAAGGATGATGCATATTACAAACTCGACAGAAGAGAACAAGTAGCAATCTTCAGACTCCGCACAGGACATAACAGGCTGAAATACCACTTGTTCAATAAACTAAAGATAGGAGATACCGATGAATGTAATTGTCGAACTGGAAAAATGACAGCAAAACATTTGCTTCAGGATTGCCCAATATATGCAGAACAGAGAAAGATAGTTTGGTCCACACCTGCTTCATTTGAGGACAAGCTCTATGGAGATATCAACAAGCTCAAGTTGACCGTAGCTTACTTTAACTACATACAGGTTGACATTTAAAGGTGTATGAAGAAGTATTCAGACTGCCACACTTCATACCACAGGTATGTCGGTTACAAAGCCTCCCAGAGGCATGAAATGGAATATTGCTGGATAGGAGATCCATTACGTGGAAAGTCCGAATCAAAAGCTCACTGTGTGGGCTTTCAAAAAAGGTGGAAAAAGTGTCCTAGTGGCACGAAATGGAATATTGCTTGGATAGCAAATCCATTACGTGGAAAGTCCGAATCAAAAGCTCACTGTGTGGGCTTTCAAAAAAGGTGGAAAAAGTGTCCTGGTGGCACGAAATGGAATATTGCTCGGATAGCAAATCCATTGTGCGGAAAGTCCGAATCGAAAGCTCACTGTGTGGATGTCATCTGCACACTGCATTCTTCTGGTTTCCGGAAGAACAGCCTATGGTGAACGGAAGGCCCAATATACGGAAGTGAGGCTAAGCAGCCATGTGCAGGACGTGACGATTCCTTGGGTGAGCCCAGTACCAGAGCGCTGTGTGTTGGCTCTGCAAGTATGGAAGCCTCCTTGGATGGCGGGGAATGCCCATGGTCTGCCCCTGCCTTCCCTTGAGGGCTGACCAGGATGTCTTTGGCTGTTCTATATGGGCCAGCTAGGATGGGAGATAACACCACAACAGTGAGAGTCAAACGTCCTAAGAAACCCCCGGGAAGGTTAACCCGGTCAACAAATGCCCGCAGAAGTCGGATGTGTCGGCCTAACGGCGCAAGAACGCAGCTCTGCTGTAAACAGGCACAACGCAATCACATCCGAAAAAAAACTCCGGATGAACAAAGAAGAAGAAGAAGATTCAGATCCACCCACAGTTATCAGTAATATCAGTGTCGCGGAATTCTTGGAGTTGTCGATCGATGAAAGACTGTCGCGCCATTCGTCTACAGGCAGCCGCCATTCTTTGATGTTGGGGACAGACTGTTCTGATGAGAGTCTGCAAGATCTTTTGTTGTGGGGGAAAGATTTCCTCAGATCACAAGCCGGCAAGACTTTTTGGAGTACCGGGAACAATTCCCCAGATCAAAGCGGGATAGCCGGCCGGTTGTTTACATCGAGTCGGAAAAGGAGAGAAAAAAAAAATAGTTTCTCGACGCCTAGTGTCTAGTCAGATTTGTGACGTCATTCAGACACAGTTTTTAAAAGTCTGGACAAACACCTTTGGCGGGAGTCGACCAAATGTTGTGAGGCAACAAGGACGTGTTTGATGTTCCTGTTCTGATTATGGAAAGAGACCACGGTGTCTTATGTTGATTTACATTTGTCCATTGTGTGATTTAGTGGTTTCGATTTCAGACGGGAATAAATATATGGTATTTAATTAAATAGACCCAAATTAGATTATTCTTAGGAGTCGAGCGTAGTAATGTGCGTTGTGAGAACTTATTATAGGAGCGTCGGCAGCAGTAGGCTATCGCGTTGCTTAAACTAGCTAGTGTGAGATATCAATTAACTCAGTGAGTTAAGAACAAGGTAGAGGGATGATATTCGGGGAGATTGGGGATGGCTGGGGGGAGGACAGGGGAAATGTCACATGGTAGGATCTTCCAGTAGGGTATCTACTGGGTATCTGCGCTTTTCCTTTAGTCTTTCCTTGTCTTACTCAGATCGATGTGATGAGCTCCTCTGCCTTATGACAGAGTTTAGTTCTCTGTTAAATATCTGAGTGCGGCCGTCGGCCTACACTCACCTAATGAAGGTCGGAATCGGGTTGCTCTCACCGGGTGTTCTCTCTTCAACAGGTTCCACTATGTTTTCCAAACAAGCTAGCAGACAAGTCATAGAAGAAGATTATGGCTCGATCACTGAAGGCAGTTTTTACTCAGCGGCCTTTGCACTGGGCCCATAACCCAGAGGGTCTGCAAGAACCTGGCCTCTGCTGAGCAGGAGCCGACGATCATCTAAGAGTGATTCCTCCGTGGTAGTTCTCATCATATTAGAGTGAAGATACTTACAATACCACCAGTAACAGAGACAATAGTATTTATATAGAGAAATTAACAATTAACATTGCGTTTTCCAAATGGTGAATTCCTGTGAGAAATTAACAATTAATGTTGTGTTTTCCAAATGGTGAATTCCTGTGAGAAATTAACAATTAACATTTTGTTTCAAAGTGACAGTAAACATTTATTTTACTGTACAAGTGTTATCAGATCACAGAACTTTTAGTGACATATTAGTTACACTGTGTGTGTCGGATACATGGTCGGTATTGGACTACATCCACCATTGGTGACCAGGCATCCTGACTATCCAAGAGCCACTGGAGGAAGTTGACACCTGGCAGGAGAGACGCATCATTTGGTGAGGTCCTTGTGTACTTGATCTATGGTGCTGTTGTGTGGACGGTACTGTGATGAAAGCAGACTTTGATCCTGAGCTGTCCGGTCTGATTCTGCATACACCCTAGATTATACGACAGACATTCTACACACACACTTTGCACATACCTGACACTTTTCTATATTAAATTAATTTGTCATTTTGTTAGAAGCTGGAGTTGTGTAGTAAGTTTTGGAAAAGAATAAGAGGTGGCATGGTCTAGTGGTAAGAAGAAGAAGAAGAAGACAGAAGAGAGAGAGAGAGAGAGAGAGAGAGAGAGAGAGAGAGAGAGAGAGAGAGAGAGAGAGAGAGAGAGAGAGAGAGAGATCCAAAGACTGATAGGGTTTTGTGAACAGAGCTCCAGGAGATCCTCAAGATAATGATATGGAGTTAAAAGAATGTGGGTGTTGATTCCCCTCACCCCAGGGACGACACTTATTACGACAATCAGGTTATTAAAACATTAAATACACTGCATTCTTTGAGAGAGAGAGAGAGAGAGAGAGAGAGAGAGAGAGAGAGAGAGAGAGAGAGAGAGAGAGAGAGAGAGAGAGAGAGAGAGAGAGAGAGAGAGAGAGAGATGATCCAAAGACTGATAGGGTTTTGTGAACAGAGCTCCAGGAGATCCTCAAGTTAATGATATGGAGTTAAAAGAATGTGGGTGTTGATTCCCCTCACCCCAGGGACGATACTTATTATGACAATCAGGTTATTAAAAAATTAAATACACTGCATTCTTTGTAGCCTTCCTTCTCCGTATTTCTCGCCTTTATGCAATTACGCCTAAGCGCCCTATCCAGCACCCCCAGTTCAGAAGGGTGTATGTCATCATTGTCTTATTTTGTAAAACGTCATACATACCGATCACACTGTGAATTGTACTAAATGTTCAGAAGTCGGAGGTGGACCTTAATAACATGGCCTGTCTAACTGGGGAGGGAAAAGGGGGGGGGGGGGGAAATTACGTTAATTTACGGTTGTGTGTTGAATGGGAAGTAACTACGGTCACCGCTTCGAGAGCTGTTTCCCTTTCACGTCTTTCGTTGAACATCGATGTTATGCTTGCATTGGCGGATTTGTGTATGTATAATATATTATATATAATAATCAAATATTATTTCACCGTTTTATCGACGGGTTTGTGTATGTATATAGTAAGGGAGACTTTATTACGTTTATATACTACCGCCGTCTGCTAGTCTCTCTTTTGTTTTCAAGCTCTTTTTGAACTTCAACTACATATTACAATACATTTTTGGGCATGCCATTCACCATTGGCATTGCCAGCATTGGTTTATTTTATTTTTATTGATTTATTTATTCATTATTTCATAAAACTTTAATGTTTATATCTCAGTTAATGCCTAGATACCTTACGTACTACTTAACGTTGAATTTGCGTACGCATGAGATGAAAGTAAGCCTGTAGATGACGATTGACACTGCAACATTTGTTTATGAACTCCGAAGGTTCAAAGGTGACAAGTTCACACATGGTTAAATTTACATATCACATGAAATAATTTTAATAATTAATTATTTGTTGAGTACTCTTCTTTTTTTAGGACATTGCAGCCAGTCAACACCAGCATTTTTCAGCTGCTGTTGCTGTTGCTGCAAGATTTACGTTCAGTAGAATGCCATTGCTTTCTGAACGACCGGCTCACATACCTCCGTAAGTAACCAGGTCGACGCTATCCGCTGCCAATCTCGCCCAGTTATTTACTTCTAGGTCTTTCCCTTGGTCTCTTCCCTCCGATCTTACCAGTTTATTTCAGTTGACATCTTTTTATTGGTCAGTATGTTTTTCATCTTGCTAAAAGCTACTTTTGCCATGGCGATTATTGTTCAAGCTTCAAGTTTCTCAGTTCTATATTGTAGTTCGTAATGTTTAATATTTTGTTTATTAAACTTTAAAAAAAAAAATTGCCGGCAGAGAGATGAACCCCAGTCTCCATTTTAACAGGCGGCAACACTAACCATTACACCACCGAGGACACAATAATATTTCCACAAACATTAATAATGTAGTCAAACCTAGGTCACGTGACCACACATAATCACGTGACCAGCCATTTGGGAATAATGAGAGATTTTATTCCCAAACGTTTGGTAATAATCACTACCGATATAGTAATTAAATAATCAAATATTATTTAACCGTCACATCGGCGGTTGTGTGTATGTATATAATATAGTATTCATATTAATAATCTATTATACAATTATAATATAATAATTTAAAGCTATTATTATATTATACCAAAAGGAAGACATTATTAGCAAATGTTTGCTAATTATGTCCCATACATTATTCGCAAATGGCTGGTCACGTGATGTTTACTACCGTCGTCGATTGGCTTAAGAAGACTATTATTCTTCCAAGATCTTTTTCTTCAAACCTCACAAATACAATATTTGTCGACAAGGACATGGCACACACTATGTACAGTGATAATTTATTTGGCAAATAAAATTTACGTTAAAAGACATCTATTCGATCCATCGATTCCGACATTCGATTACTCTGTCGCTGCCTGGGGGATGCCCCCCCCCCCCCCCCCCCCCCACGGCAGCTTCTGCAGATCCATAGAGCACACTTTATTCACATGCTTCAAGTTTCTCAGTTCTATATTTTAGTTCGTAATGTTTAATATTTTTTTTATTAAACATTAAAAAAACAACAAATTTGCCAGCGGGGAGACGAACCCCAGTCTCCCACATGACAGGCGGAGGTACTAACCACTACACTACCGAGGACACGATAATATTTCTACAAACATTAATAATCTAGTCAAACCTAGGTCATGTGACCAGCCATTTGCGAATAATGTCCCATACATTATTAGCAAATGTTTGCTTATAATCACTTCAATACCAAAAATACCAGGAGCAATTGATTGTGAATATTTTCGTACACTTAACCTCATAAACCATACCACTAAGCTTCTACTCAGAACCATCATGAGAAGAACCAGAAAGAAAATAAAAATGGAAATAAGTGAAAAACAGTATGGATTTGTGGAGGGACACTAATAGAAAGGTCAATAGAGAAACAGAGGGACATATATTTATGCTTCATAGATTATACTAAGGCATTTGATAAAGTAAAACATGAGGAACCGATCAAAATGTTGGAAGATATCAGCATTGATGGGAAAGATTTAAGAATAATAAAGAATATTTACTGGAACATTACGGACACTAATAGAAAGGTAATAGAGAAACAGAGGGACATATATTTATGCTTCATAGATTATACTAAGGCATTTGATAAAGTAAAACGCGAGGAACTGATCAAAATGTTGGAAGATATTAGCATTGATGGGAAAGATTTAAGAATAATAAATAATATTTACTGGAACCAAGTTGCAGCAATTAAAATGGGAAATAAAGAGGGTAGTTACGAACAGATAAAGCTAGGAGTACGACAGGGGTGTGTCTTGTCACAAAATCTCTTCTCCCTATATAGCGAAGTAATAATGAGAGAGATCAAAGAGAGATGCCAGGAATACTAGTTGGAGGTTATAATATAAATAATGTATGCTAGTCAGATGACGCAATATTGGTGGCAGATAAATCAACAGACCTCAATTGTTGGACATCGTAGTAACAGAGAGTGCAAGGAAAGGACTCTCCTTGAATATCAAGAAAACGGTAACAATGATGATATCAAAGAAAATAATGAGACCAAAATGTGACATAGAAATAGAAGGAAATATTCTTAATTAATCAAGTTGATAATTTTAGATGCTGAGGGGTTACAAGACTTTCTCAGTAATCCTGTTTATCCGTGTGAATTTGAAATAATGTTGCCAGTTTTGAGTTTAGTTCAGTTAGCATGCAGCTAACTTTAGTAACAAGTTCAGCAATGTACATCATTATGTGGACATGTCAGTTGAAGACAAAAGTTGGGGCGAGTTTTAGCAACTGGAAAGTTGGAGAGGAGATCTAGAGAAAAGATGCTTGATGGTTGGATATCATGGCATGGAGTAACATTTGCGTCAGGAATAATTGATAATATGAGAGACAGAAAATTGGACATAAACAAAAAACATAAATAACAACTTCACACTATGAGTAAAATAGTTATCTGGACTACTACCACATTTCCCCAAAATTAAGACTTAGTCCCTAAAATAAAGCCCTAGCACAATTGTTCAGGATATTTTTTTTATATAAGATATATCCCTAAAATAAGCTCTAGTTAAGATCATCAGCTAGAATGAGGTTATTAAACATACACTTGCATTCAAGTACTTTGTTGATGTCATCTGTCATTTATTCCCTATAAAGTACCTGGCGGTATGGCATGGGGGTCTTGAGCCTGAGGAATTAATGGCCACCTGGCTAGTGCAGTCGCTTCGAACTGTGCAAGTTAGGGCTTTCTTTTTGCCCCTGACAGAAAAAATCCACACCTTACCGAGGATTTGAACGCAGGTCTCCCGATGGCATTGACTTTGCTAAATACCAACTCTCCAACATGATTGCTGTGGATGAAACTGCAGTGCTTATTGGCCTAGGGTCTCAAACGACATTTGATCAGACAGAATTCGGGGTTTGGAGATGTTCCAGAAGAAGATGACTTGACTGTATTTGAATAAATGTAGAATTGTGTACGTGAATAAAGGATTCTTTAATCTTTAAAAAACAAATGCCCCGAAAATAAGCCCTAGTCCATGTTTGAAGAAACATCGTAGACAAGAAAAGAACCAGATCAACGACAGCTATCGTTATTTTGACCATCAGGGACAGCTCATCATTTTAAGACATAACAGACTGAACGAGCGTGTGTACAGGCTTTGTCTGAGCGAGTCACCACTATGTTCTTGTGGGCAGTGTGATCAAACTGCAGAGCATGTTCTCCAGGATTGCCCCAGTACAGCCAGCTAAAAGGGGAATGCTGGCCTAGTGAGACGGCACTGCATTCACAATCGTGGAACGAAAGATGAGCTCCAAAAGACTGTTGACTACATCACGAGATCTCTGTCAGTGTAAACATGAAAGAATGAACGAGCTGGGCATCTCGAGAGCTCTGAAGGTGTAAACATGAAAGAATGAACAGAAGAAGAAGAAGATTATTTACTTTTGCTAAATTATTGTATAGCTTCTGGCACATAAACAAATTGCTATATGCATATAGCTTAGCACTATGCATAGCATGCTAATAATTCCTATAATTGTCCTTTTACAGAAACCTATGTTCAGGGATAATGATGGAACACATGGAAGGAGTCAATCTGGAAATAAAGCAAGAATAAGTAACAGTTGGTTTGAAGACAGACAGACTGACACAGGAAGAAAGACAAGTGACAGAGACCATGATGGAGTGCCATACAGTGCAACTGAACAGTAAAGTGAAACAGAATGTGAACAATGTATCTTCACAAAATGAAGATTATATCAAACAGTCAGATAGTGACGTGAGCATGTCTGGGTGCAATAGTACAACCAGCACATCTGGTCTAACAAGTTTAACTGATAGCGAATGTGCAGAAGAGGGAATTTATTTGTCCGATAATTACAGTTTGGAATTCAATGCCAATGCTGCATTTATTACTGATCATACATATTTCACTCATGGAAAGACACTTATCAAATGTGATGTTTGCGATGCAGTCTTTCCCCATGTTTGGTACTTGAAAGAGCACAATAAAATCCACACAGGTGCAATATTTTCAGAAAGTAGTATTTTGAAGGTGCACAAAATAAGCCGTCCTGAAGAAAAAACTTACAAATGTGATGTTTGTGGTGTAGAATGTTCCCAAGAAGAAACTCTAACAATCCATAAATTGATCCACTCACAAGCCAAGCCTTACATATGTGATGTGTGTTGTGAAACATTTTCTTACAGGACAGCTCTAAAGATCCACAAAGTGTCCCATTCACAAATCAAACATGTATGTGATATCTGTGGTGCAACATTTTCTAACTGGACAAATCTAACCAGCCACAAAAAGATGCATGGAAGAAATGAACCTTTCACATGTGATGTTTGTCATGCAACATTTTCAGACGGGCGTAAGCTGAACACTCACAGAGGGACACATAAGGAGAAAAAACCTCACAAATGTGATATTTGCACTAAAGTGTGTCCCTCTCCCTCTCAGCTGAGAATACACCAAAGAATCCATACTGGAGAAAAGCCTTACAAATGTGATGTGTGTACTAAATCATTTGCTCAGGTTGGCATACTGAACATACACAAGAGAATCCACACAGGGGAGAAGCCTTACAAGTGTGGTGTTTGTGGTTCAGCATTTTCTAATACAAATGCACTAAGATATCACAAAATGATTCATACAGGAGAGAAACATTACAAATGTGAAATGTGTGGTGCAGCGTTTTTCACAAAACAACAATTACATAGTCACGAAAGAATTCATACTGGGGAGAAACCATACACATGTGATGATTGCGCGGGAACATTCACTCAACTTTCTCACCTGAAATTGCATTTAGAAATCCATACTGGAGAGAAACCTTATAAATGTGATGTTTGTGCAGCAACATTTAAGCAGCTGTAGTTCCTTGAAAGTACACAAGCGAATCCATACAGGGGAAAAACCTTACAAGTGTGGTGTTTGTGCTTCTGCATTTTCTAATACACGTGCACTAAGAGATCACAAAATGATTCATACAGGAGAGAAACCTTATAAATGTGATGCTTGTGCAGCAACATTTAGACACAGTGGTTCCTTGAAAAGTCACAAGCGATCCCATACAGCTGATAAACCTTGCAAATGTGGTGTTTGTGCTTCAGAATTTTCTAATACAAATGCACTAAGAGATCACAAAATGATTCATACAGGAGAGAAACATTACAGATGTGATTTGTGTGATGAAGTGTTTATCACAAAACAACAATTAAGTGATCACAAAAGACTCCATACTGGGGATAAAGCATACAAATGTGATATTTGCGGTGGAACATTCACTCGGCTTTTCCAGCCTGCAAGCGCATGTAAGAATCCATACTGGAGAGAAGCCTTACAGATGTGATGTATGTAGTTCAGCATTTACTCAACTTGGCATACTGAACACACACATGAGAATTCATACTGGGGAGAAACCTTACAAATGTGATGTGTGTACTAAAACATTTGCTCAGATTGGCTTACTGAACATACACAAGAGAAGCCATACAGGGGAGAAACCTTACGAATGTGATTTGTGTGAAGCAGCATTTTCTAGTACAAATGCACTAAAATATCACAAAATGATTCACACTGGAGAAAAACCTTATAAATGTGATGTTTGTGCAGCAACATTTATTCAGCATAGTTCCTTGAAAGTACACAAGAGAATCCATACAGTGTAAAAGCCTTACATGTTTCATGATACATTTGTGGTACAAAATTCACTCAGCTTAGTAACTTGAAGATGCTTGCAAGAATTTTTGGTGTTTGTGCTTCAGCATTTTCTTATACAAATGATGTTTGCATTGGAACATTGTATTTTCTAATAAAAATACACTAAGATATAACAAAATGATTCATACAGGAGAGAAACCTTATAAATGTTCTGTTTGTGCTAGAATATTTATTCAGCTTTGTGGCCTGCAGTCACATAAAAGAATACATACAGAAGAGAAACCCTATGAATGTGATGTTTGTGGTGCAGTATTTTCTCAGCTTACTAACATGCAGATGCATAAAAGAATTTATTTTAGAGAGAAACGCTATGAGTGTGATATTTGTGGTGCAGTTTTTTCTCAAGCAAATACACTAAAATACCACAAAATGATCCATAGAAGAGCAAAACGTCACAAATGTGATGTTTGTGATGCCGTAATCCTTATATACATTATCTAAAAGAGCATAAAAGATCCACATAGAAAACTTCTAATTTTGATGCCGTATTTTCTCACACAAATCTGAAACAGAACCGCGGGGCTCATATAATTAGTTGCATGACCTTTACAGGAAGTATCAGTCAACCCCGGCACTGTTTTGCTGTTTGTGATTCCTGGGCAAGTTTAAATTCAGTAGTTTGCCATTGCTTTCTGAATGGGCGTCAATCATACCATGGAAATACCAATGCAAGGTGGTTTGCTTCCACATTGCCGCAGCTATGATTTTTAAATGCGGTATGCAGGATTATGAATTGCATTCGTAACCCCTTCACCTCGGATCCCCATATAGAGACCTCAAAATTATTTTTGTTTTGGTATTGCATTTTTGGAATGAGATAGTGTGCACAGAAGAACATACAAAGAACATGCCTTTTAAATGATATATTTGTGGTACAACATTCACTCAGCTTAGTAACTTGAAGATGCTTGCAAGAATTCGTATAGTTTTTGTGTTGTGTAACATTCTCTCACTAGAGCCATCTAAAGGTGCATGAGAGAATTTTTGGTGTATAAAAACAGGCTGACAATACACAATAAAAGAACAAAACCTGACAAAGATGGATTGGATATGGATGGGCCTTGGGTTCATACCAGAATGCGATCAGCGTTGCCAGTAGTGGGTTGTGCTCAATGTTTAAATTTCAGATCCAGAAACGACCAAGTGATCAATTTGATTATTGCTCACTGGATTTCAGGAGGTCTGGTGTTCCTTGCCAGTCCTGATCGTTCAGGTCCACATCGATTGACGGACGTCAGTCGCGGTGATTGGGCAATCTTGAGCATAGCCTATGATGGGTGATATTGTGATATTCTGTTGTGATGGTTTGGCGTGTCCGGCGCGTGTGCTGCATGGTTGCACGCCCGCTTCACACGCCAGTGATCCGGGGCTTGTTTCCGGATCCGGTCAGGGATATGCACTACTGACGAGCTCAAACGAGAGCGGAACTCGAGTGTAGTGCTTCCATATTGACGTGGATGGGCCTTGGGTTCATACCAGAATGCGATCGGCGTTGCCAGTCGTGGGTTGTGCTCAATGTTTAAATATGGATTGTTTTTTAGAACAATCTCTCTTCGAGATAAGGTAAACAAGAATGTGATGTCTTTTTAAAATGTTAATGTTCACTGACTTTGAATTCAAACATAGTTCATACAAGTGCTGCTACTTCTAGTGCCATGGACTGATGTTTGCGTGTGGATTAGCTTTCCCTATACTTCTGGCCTAGACAGACGACAGTGGAAGATAAACTCTATGGACCACTGTGTGCACTGAAAAAGACAGTTAAACTCATACAAGAGACAGCATTGCAGTTATAGACATATTTCAAGTGAACAGAAGAAGAAGAAGAAGCTTTCCCTATTACCAGTATCCCTCACCATCAGGTAAACCCACTCCGACTTCAGGGGTAAATTAGCATGCTATACTCTGTTTCTGACGTCTCTACCACACTAGGCTGAACTGTTCCATCTCTGCTAGACTATTGTCATGAACCTCCGTGTCATAAGGAAATCTAGGACGTGTCACACGCGCACGCGCGCACACACACACACACACACTCTCTCTCTCTCTCTCTCTCTCTCTCTCACACACACACACACACACACACTCTCTCTCTCTCTCTCTCTCTCTCTCTCTCTGGTTAAGTTGGCTCTTGTTGCATGTCTGATTATATACAAATAAATAACCTCCATGCAGGAGGTCAAACATGTTTTACTCTCACACAACCCAACTTTGTGCAACAATTTCCTCATACACTCCCAGGCCTGGCATGCACCATGTATTGTATATTATCTGGCTTCCCAACCTGGGCAGTTTGTGGATACACTCTTGTCATTGAAAAATAAAATAATATTCTAACTAGATGTCAGTGCCATTTCTTTCTTCTCCAATTGTATGCTTGTCTCATCCAGCTGGGCAGTCGATCACCTATAAAATGCCTGCTATATTTATGTCAATCAACATGACTGATCTTGTCTTCAGTCTGCCATTAGTGACCTCCAGGAAGCCTGTTCCACACCAAGTGTCCAGTCCTACACTTTGTTCTTGTCTTACTCTGGCTATCGACTCTTAGGGTCAGAAATGAAGTGCATATTATGAAATGTATTACACCTTCACAATGAAACATCAGTGTTCAATAATGAATATTCTCCATGGTGCACGGGAATTTCCTTATGAGAATCAAGTCACATAGTGGAACGGAAGTGTTACCTGAATGGACATGCACAAGTGTAAAACAAGTTTATTAGCGTGAATTCAGTACATTTTCACAAAAACATCAAAGAAAAGTTGTCACTTTCCATGATTTCAGTTGCCTTTGGACCCATCAATGACAAATTCCTTGGGTGAGAGTAAATATAAAGTTGCAGGAAATATTTCATAAAGATGCAACAGATACATTTTTAAAACATTGAATGTGAATGAGGGAAAACGCTTGTGAACACACTATAGTCTTGCATCTCCCCCACTCTCTCTCTGTTATTACATCTCTGTTGTGACAATTATATTATTGTATTCTTTCTAACATCTCTAATAGGCTAGGCTATACTGTTTCTAACATCTCAAATGGACTAGACTGTACCATTTCCAACATCTGCAGCTATCCATCGTACAAGGTGAGGGTGCACTTTCAGTCTGAGGAGGGTTTGCATCAAGTGCTCGAAAGATACTCTGTTATATGCGTCCTCTAAGTCTATGGCGGCCGCACATGTCTCTTCTCTGACCTGAAATCCTTCGTAAACATCTTGAGCAAAGACCGCCGCATTCAGCCATGACTCTTTGTTGCATCTGTATCCTCCAAGTGTGGGCGGGAAGCAGCCGAGCTGTTCCAAGTCCCAAGCAAGTCTGTGTGCTACAATTTTTCTCCAGTAGCTTGCCAACAGTATTCTGCATCGTAATGATTCTGTAGCCGCTTATCTGGAGTGGTCTTTGTTTGGTTTTGGCAGCGGCAGCAAGTAGCTGTGTAGCCATTCTTCTTTGACCTGACCCCTCTGGATACTGGTGTTGAATTCTCTGGCCAGTTCTTCCATGTCATCATCTGATATCACCATTAGGTCACCATATCGGATGCCGTCTGGGCCTGGGGCGGTGTTAGGTGATTTCTTGAGCATCGCACGCAATATGTCAACTGTGATTGTCCATTCTTCGTCTGTCCCGACCAAGTGTTCAATAATGTCCTACAGTTCTACTCCAAAGGAAGGTGGTGCTAAGATGCGGGAGTTGGTCTTCTGAGCCGATAACGATATGTCCAGGATTGCTGCAGGGTTCACCACTGTCACCAGTACTATTCAACGTGTATACGGTGCCGATCACTGAACAACAGTTGGATGGGAGGGGTAGGACTCTATCATTCGTTGACGACATCCTCGTGTATCGACAGGGTCGAGATAGACAGGCGGTTGCCAACTATATGCAAGGCGAACTAGATCGAATTTCCTCATGGTGTGCTGATGCCGATGCCCTTGTCAACCCTGCAAAGGCAACGGTTACATGGTTCTCACTAAACAACCATATTGTGAAAACAGACCTGCCGGCAGTAAGAATGGATGGGAGCATTCTGAGTAGAACCCAGTCAATGACATATCTTGGCGTGAGGCTTGATCGTAGCCTGTCCTTCAGAGATCATGTCGATTATGTCATAACGAAGGCTCGAAAAGGTTTGGCAGCAATGAGAGTCATGGCGACTGCCAATATCGAGCAAAGACTGCTATTACTTCTGTTCCAAGGACTTGTGCTTTCACGCATCGAGTATGCCCTGGCCATCCTCACTGTCAGCCCTACACAGATTGGAAGACTTGAAAAGGTACAAAACGAAGCCATGCGCATCATTTTGGGCTGCACGAGAGACACCAGCTGTGTAGCAATGAGATACCTCCTTGACTTCCCGACAATGGAACACAGGATCAAGATCTGGAGAGCTCGTGCATACTTAAAAATAAGTGCAGATGAGCAGCACCCTCTGCATGACGCTGTATTCAGAGAAAAGGGTGACAGGCTAAAGAGGGGCAAATCATGGATGGGTCGGGCGGAAGATGTCGTCGGACAGGTCTGCAGTCTTACCAGTATCAACCCCGGCAAGGAATGGGTGCCGGTGCCTCCAGCTTTTAAGTGTACCTTCTCCTGCATTATCACACTCGACAGACGGTGCAGAGAGCAGAACCCTGCCGCTGTCAATGCAGAGGTTAACGCGCTCATCTATGATCACTCAGATAGCCCCGAAGTGCTCATCTATACAGATGGATCTGTTGTAAAGCAGCAGAGAAGTGCGTGGGCATTTACAGCCCGTTCAGCGGGCCGAACCGTTCAAGAATCCAGTGGTGCCCACTCTATGACCACGAGCAGCATGACGATGGAGGTGATAGCAGTTACACAGGCTTTCATATGGCTGGAATCACAGCATTATACCAACGTGTGTGTACTAAGTGATTCAATGAGCATGATTCAGAAGGTCGAAGCTGGATCTGTACGTAGACAGTGGACTGAGTCGCTGCGGAAGTCTGTTGTCCGCAAAGTCACCTTCATCTTCGTCCCGGGACATGCGGGAGTCGAGGGAAATGAACGAGCTGATAAATTGGCTGGCTCTGCACCCCCTGTAGATGGCCAGCCCATGGATCGTGCCGATGTTATTAACGCCCTTAAAGATATGGCGAGAACAGAGGATTTTGACGCCAGTGATTCCACATCGCTCTCCAGGATGAAAGACCTGGGAGTAAGAATCGGCACAGCCAGACGCGAGAGGTACATCGGGAAAACAAAGCGCCTCGTCAACCAACACAGAACTGGCACTATTAGCCACCGGACGCTGATGCATATGCTGGGGGGAGGATCTGAGCACCTATGGATATGTCCGGAGTGCAACGAAGATACCCCAACTGATAACTGATTTCCAACATCTCTACTGGATGAGACTGTACTGTTTCTAACATCTCTACTGGACTAGACTGTAGTTTCCAACATTCCTACTGGACTAGACTACTGTTTACACCATTCCTACTGGACTAGACTGTAGTTTCCAACATTCCTACTGGACTAGTCTACTGTTTACAACATTCCTACTGGACTAGACTGTATAGTTTCTAACATCTCTACTGGACTAGACTGTATAGTTTCTAACATCTCTACTGGACTAGACTGTACAGTTTCTAACATCTCTACTGGACTAGACTGTACTGTTTCTAACATCTCCACTGGACTAGACTATAGTTTCTAACATCTCTACTGGACTAGACTGTACAGTTTCTAACATCTCTACTGGACTAGACTGTATAGTTTCTAACATCTCTACTGGACTAGACTGTATAGTTTCTAACATCTCTACTGGACTAGACTGTACAGTTTCTAACATCTCTACTGGACTAGACTGTATAGTTTCTAACATCTCTACTGGACTAGACTGTACAGTTTCTAACATCTGTACTGGACTAGACTGTATAGTTTCTAACATCTCTACTGGACTAGACTGTATAGTTTCTAACATCTCTACTGGACTAGACTGTATAGTTTCTAAATCTCTACTGGATTAGACTGTATAGTTTCTAAAAATCTCTACTGGACTAGACTGTACAGTTTCTACATCTCTACTGGACTAGACTGTATGTTTATAACATCTTACTGGACTAAATTGTATAATTTCTAACATCTCTACTGGACTAGACTGTATAGTTTCTAACATCTCTACTGGACTAGACTGTATAGTTTCTAACATCTCTACTGGACTAGATTGTATAGTTTCTAACATCTCTACTGGACTAGATTGTATAATTTCTAACATCTGTACTGGACTAGATTGTATAATTTCTAACATCTCTACTGGACTAGATTGTATAGTTTCTAACATCTCTACTGGACTAGACTGTATAGTTTCTAACATCTCTACTGGACTAGATTGTATAATTTCTAACATCTCTACTGGACTAGACTGTATAATTTCTAACATCTCTACTGGACTAGACTGTATAGTTACTAACATCTCTACTGGACTAGACTGTACAGTTTCTAACATCTCTACTGGACTAGACTATATAGTTTCTAACATCTCTACTGGACTAGACTGTATAGTTTCTAACATCTCTACTGGACTAGACTGTATAGTTTCTAACATCTCTACTGGACTAGACTGTACTGTTTCTAACATCTCTACTGGACTAGACTGTACTGTTTCTAACATCTCTACTGGACTAGACTATAGTTTCTAACATCTCTACTGGACTAGATTGTATAGTTTCTAACATATCTACTGGACTAGATTGTATAATTTCTAACATCTCTACTGGACTAGATTGTATAGTTTCTAACATCTCTACTGGACTAGACTGCACTGTTTCTAACGTTTCTACTGGACTAGACAAAAAATTCAGACAAGAAAATCCGGCTGCTGTGGAGGCGGAAGTACAAGCGCTGATTTTCGAAAATTCATTAGACGGTGATGCTGTCATCTACACATATGGGTCGGTCATCCGGCATGTGAGAAGCTCATGGGCCTTCACAGCGCGGGCCGGATGGTGAATTGTGAAGGAGGACTCTGGTGCTTTTGTTGAGATCACAAGTAGCCTGGCTATGGAAGTCATGGCAGTAAGTAAAGCAATAACATGGCTTGAGACACAGACATTCACTGGGGCATGTTTTCTTAGTGACTCAATGAGCATGCTCAAGAGTATAGAGATGGGGTGGATCCGAAGAGAGTGGTTGCTGTCTCTGGAGCGGTCTCAGCTGAGGAAGATTAGTTTCATCTTCGTGCCAGGGCATTCGGGAGTAAAAGGAAATGAGCGGGTTGACAAGCTTGCAGGTAAGGCTAAGGTGGAGGGCGAACGCCCCATGGACCAGGCTGACATTCTGAATGCTCTACGAGAAGTAAGACTTGTGTGAGAACCAAGTGATGACTGCGAATCTACAACCATGGTCAGACTGCGAGAACAGCAAATCAAAAGATGGGTGACCAAACAAGAACACTATGCAGGAAGCCAAAGAAGATTGATAAACCAACACAGAACTGGTGTCGTTACCCGCTATATACTGCAGGACTTCCTGAGGAGGGGATCCGAGATTTATGGACTGAATGGTTCGATGTGCAATGAGGATGATCTGTTGACTAACTAACTAACTAACTCTACTGGACTAGACTGTACTGTTTCTAACATCTCTGCCAGACTAGGCTATACTGTTTCTAACATCTCTGCCAGACTAGGCTATACTGTTTCTAACATCTCTGCCAGACTAGACTATACTGTTTCTAACATCTCTGCCAGACTAGGCTATACTGTTTCTAACATCTCTGCCAGACTAGGCTATACTGTTTCTAACATCTCTGCCAGACTAGGCTATACTGTTTCTAACATCTCTGCCAGACTAGGCTATACTGTTTCTAACCTCTCTGCCAGACTAGGCTATACTATTTCTAACATCTCTGCCAGACTAGGTTATACTGTTTCTAACATCTCGTGCCAGACTAGGTTATACTGTTTCTAACATCTCTGCCAGACTAGGTTATACTGTTTCTAACATCTCTGCCTGACTAGGCTATACCGTTTCTAACATCTCTGCCAGACTAGGCTATACTGTTTCTAACATCTCTACTGGACAGGACCAGTGTAGGGGTTGAACCTGCTACCTCAGCATCATCACACAGGGTGTTTAAGAATAGGTTCTCTTATCCATTCGGCCATGTTGAACACCTGTTCATATGTTTCAAGATATTCATAGTATTGCACATTTTTGTATATATCAATGTTTTTCCGAAGAATCCTGATGACATTTCTAATATATTTGAACATTATCTGATTTCTATCAGTTAGTTACATGAGAAAAGTATCCCCTTTAAAAATGAGATTATATGTATTTCAGAAGCATACTAACTGTCCTTGTTAATCACTTTGTGTGTGTTATTTGTTCAAATTGTGTCACTTTGAGTCTTCCATTACTGACAGTATATATTTTGTTCTGCTTCATTTCTTTAAAACTGTTGCAACATTCCATTTCATTGTTATTGTCATGAAATTATTAGAACGGATGTGCTTGAATCAGTCTTGTTCATCTTGGGCTGAATACTTTGAGGAACTCTGCAAGCCCTTCCAGATATCCAGCCTGCAGAAGTAGAGTTAGATATCAACTGCAAGAAGCCATCTAAAGAAGACATTATTAAAGCTATCTAACTTCTGAAGTATAGAAAAGCTGCTGGTCCAGCTTGCATCCCAGCAGAGGCTGTTAAAACTGATGTAAACAAACTGAATTACTGATTAAATTATTTAGCAGGATGTGCAAAACTGAAGAAATACCAACAGACCTGAGAGACGGATATCTGGTGAAGCTGCCAAAGAATGGGGACCTGCAGGAGTGAACATTATAAGGAAATAATATCTCTGTCTGTTCCTTGGGACACTTTTAAGCAGGACCATTCCGGAGATACTAAGAGATGCACGGGCAGAACCAGACAGACCCTGCACTGACCAGATTGTCACACTGTACATAATATTAGAGCTAGACATCAAATTTAACTCACTACTCTATATTGGAGTTGTGAACTATGGAACAGCCTTTGATAGTGTTGATAAGACATATATATGGAAATTGATGGGGCATTATGGCATCCCACAAAAATCATTAACTTAATAAAGGCAATATATTAACGTGAGATGCAGAGTTCTCCATAAGGCAAAACTAACAGAGGCATTCAAAATAAGAACAGGAGTGAAACAGTGATGCCTTTTGGCACCTAGACTATTCTTACTGACTATATACTGCATTATGAAGACTACAAGCAATACCAGAAATTGATTTCTGTCTAGATGATCTGACTTCACTGATAACAGTGTCCTTCTTTCTCACATGCAAAAACAGTTGCAAGATAAACTAACAACATTGGATTGAAGGACACAATCATTAAGTTTAAACATTCATATTGGACAAAGATAATTAGAATACATCAAGCAACTGATAAATTTTGAGGGCGCCATTTCCTTCAATAGAGTTTGTCCTCAAATAGAAATGGTGTGGGCCATATTATTTGTCTCCATTCTGATAGATGTTGCAGTAAATGTTTAACAGTTTTACCAATTTCACAGTAATATGCATCAGTATGTCCTGCCTTTAGTTTATTGAACAAGTGGTACTGCAACTTGTTAAGTCTTGTGCTAAGTCTGAAGACTGCGTCTTGTCCACTTTGATTGAGTTGGTAGGTAATATGCATAAGTTGACTGTTGCTTTCTTTAAGTATATTTTGGCTGACGTCTGAAGGTGTACACAGCGACAGAAGGAGAAGCTCCAAGGGAACTCACTCTCTGATTAAACCAGAAATTAGTTATGAACAGTTGTTGTTCTCACTCCGTCGGATCCAAATGAAATAGTTTAAAATCAATTTTTAATGTTTGGGAACGGGAACGGGATCATCGGAAACAGACGGGGAACGGTAACGGGAGCAGGAAACGCGTACTCTGTGCGCTTAGAGAAATGTATTTCAATGTATAATGACTACTTATATGAATTAAATGAGACGCTCCCCGCCAGGGTCCAGGCGACGCCGGGCCGGGTCATCTAGTACAATATATAAAAACAACAGTTGCTTGACCGTGTCAAAGACAGTAGCACAGTGTATGCAGGATCATAACAAAGAAAGAATTAATGACATACATAAACACCCATCAATTCAACAGATTATCAACTGTTAATTTTATGAAACTCTTGAAGATTTCTGCCACAAGTTTTCGTCCTACATATTTTAGACAAAAGTTAGAAGAAAAATCACGCTGGACTGTAATGAAATTGCTACTGAAATAAAGTCAAGCCTTATCCTGGTGCGAGGAAATGTAACATAAAAACTAAATGTCATGGTTGGCCAGACCAGGCCCTAAGCCGTGGTCGGCAACTGGTCTGGGATCGAAGCTCAGACAGGCGGACAGTTATAGCATTGCTTTATTGAACTGGCAGCTTCTGCAGCATGTGTTGTTCCAGATGTAATTGTGTTACATTTCCTCTGGAGTAAACTAGACAGACTGAGAAAGGGATCATGCTGCATAGGCAACAAACACATGGTCTCTATAATTCAGCCCAGACTTTGTGCTGTGGAGAGGTTTAACGCCATCCTGTTCCCCGCTATGGATTGTACGAGTAGTTATTGTGCCTCTTTGGAAGCACAATGTAACAAACTATCGTCTGTCGAGACTGTCAGGTGCCAGTAACAGCCCATTGCTAAGCGATCGCGCAAATGATAAATCGTCGTTTATGTTAACTTATATCAATTATATAAATGCACGGCCTTCTAAATAAACATCAATTTGTATATTGGAAGATTTTGCTACTCAAACAAATTTCCCAAAAGTGTAGAGAAATGTGTACGAAGAGCCAATGACACAACACTAGCTAGGGAATAACAGTACATTAGAACCATGGCTCCCAGATAATGTCGTTTCCACATTGACAGAACTAACGAAGTGAAGGAGATGGTTTAGTCATGCTGAACGAATGTATCAAATCAGGACAACAGTGAAGACAATAATATGGATGGAATCCATGGCAGAATAACAGTCTGTGTGGTACAATATAACCAAATGGTTGGCCATGGATGTCGTGATGGAAGAAGATTTGATACACGTTGGGCTGTCATGTGTTCAACATCCTCTTAAAAAATCCACGGACATTCTCCATCCCGCTTCCACAATCACGATGATTATATTTCAAAGAGACAGAATTAGAAACAGTTTGGCTGCAAACAAAAAAAAAAAGCAATAGAATTTCAGGGTTGGGAGGGTTCCCAACACGACTGTTTCTATGAAAAATACGCACTAACAGTAACAGAGCTAGCAATGACATTTCTCGTCGTATTGTGGTGACACGGAGGCAGAAGAAATGCAAGTAGTAGTAGTAGTAGTAGTAGTAGTAGTAGTAGTAGTAGTAGTAGTAGTAGTAGTCTGTAATAGTAGTCAGTAGCAGCAGTAGTTAGTAGTACTAGTAGTAGTAGTAGTAGTAGTAGTAGTCAGTAGTAGTAGTAGTAGTAGTAGTAGTAGTAGTAGTAGTAGTAGTCATTAGTAGTAGTAGTCTGTAATAGTAGTCAGTAGCAGCAGTAGTTAGTAGTACTAGTAGTAGTAGTAGTAGTAGTAGGAGCATCAGTAGTAGTAGTAGTAGTAGTAGTAGTAGTAGTAGTAGTAGTAGTAGTAGTAGTAGTAGTAGCAGCAGCAGCAGCAGCAGTAGTAGTAGTAGTAGAATCAGCAGCAGCAGTAGGAGTAGTAGTAGTAGTAGTAGAATCAGCAGTAGTAGTAGTAGTAGTAGAATCACCAGTAATAGTAGTAGTAGTATCATCTGCAGCAGCAGTGGTAGTAGTAGTAGTAGGGGTGGGAGTGGTAGTAGTAGCGTAGTAGTTACAACAACAGCTATATCCTATTCATCCCTTGTAAGTTACAATTGGAATGTATAGCGTCTATTGTTTTTCAAATTGTGAATATTATTTTACTGTTGCATATCCTTTAAAGTGTCTGAGTCAACATCAGCATGTTTTGCTGCTGTGATCTCTTGGCAAGTTTATGTTCAGTTGTTTGCCAGCGCTTTCTGAACGAACGGCACCCATAAATATATATATCAACGTCTCTAAGGGTTTATATACAGGGTTCAGACAGGCAGATGGTGCGAGTACAGATGAGGCATGAAAACATGATATAAATCGCGATACGTGTTTAATATTCATGAATCGTAATGTGAATAATGGTATATTTTCATTTCAACTCGCACAGCTCTCGCAAAAACTACAAAAGCATAGCTTCTCCATGCGTCAGCACGCATACGAACACACGGCTGACAGCGCACACATTCACTCGCACTGAAATCTAAGCAAATATTCTATTCTCCTCTCAAACTCATTCAGGCATCCTCTCTCATCCACGTCTGAGTGCCGTCTGCTGCTGCCTACTCAGTCAGGTGGTCACGAAGTACTTGACCCTCGTGGAGGTCGTGCTAGTCGGATCTGTCCTTCACTCGCCTGTTTGTACAGGCGTACTGCGTCGTCCCGTCCAAGGTGAACCTGTCCTGTTTTTCAAGGGCACAGTCCTGTCTCTACCCTACTGCCATAGACGTATGGATCGGTCTACTATACCCGCACTATTCCCATGTCCTATGTCGGTCCTCTGTCCTCTCCGTCATGTCCCCTTTGTAACCTTGACATGCTTCCCTTCCTCCCCTCGTTGTGGCACTTGTACGTGACACAATGTAGTCTTAATCTAATTAGTATGGACTAATTTGTCAAGGGCGTAAAGGGAACTAATAGGTTTGTCATAGGTATGGGTAAAGGGTGGTAACCGTAGCTAGTAACCCGTCTGGTACACTTGGAGGCACAAGCCAGCTGATGCTATTCTTGTGGTAATATTTGGTTTTGTTGAAAAGAGTCCCAGTTTTGTGGCGACGGGCAAGCCGTTTTACTCGTGCCCCCGAAGGTTTGGAGTTCGATTTCCCCGGGGCCCCACCCTTCGGATTTACGAGTTAAATGTTTCGGAGACTTCCCTTGGGGCGTCGCTAAAAGCTACGGAGTTCGTGCTTTGTGCGACGCTTTCCGCGCTGCGAAAAAAAGACCCAGCCCTATGGGAAAAAACACCCGGTGCGATTTAAGTTAAAGACAGGAGGTGCTGGAGGCCGCTACATAGGGTTATACCCAAGTTGGTTTGCGGGGAAACCCGGCTTCTGCTGAGTGGAAATTTTTTTTTGAACAGAAGTGTGGTGTTTAATGAGTGATAAGCTTTACTTTTAAATTCGTTTGTGGCAGGGGTATCTATGAAATATTTTTTTGTTGGCCTTTTTCTAGGAGGGTTTCTTTTGTCCCCTTTTTACCCCTTTTCGTGTGTGAAAGAATGAAGTCGTATTAGTTACTTGTTCCTTTACCCCTTTAGTGTCGTCCCCGGAGTGAAGAGAATCAACACCCACATTTGTTTTAAAATTTAAATCTCATTCTGGAGGGAAAACCCGCAGGACTCCATCACACATCCTTTTGAAGACACCTTCCTTCACTTTACTCACCCCTGGATCATGCCCCCCCTCATCTTCCCCAAAATAACACACTTGACAACTCACGCCTTCAACAAATAAAAAACAGAAATTTATTAAAGCAAAGAGTATATGTAGGGGAAGTGGGGTGTGTATAAGGTGTTTGAATGTGGACGTGTATTCTAATGGTAGACCAGTGATTTGAAGCAAGTCTGTAACATCATAGTGCTTAGCACACAACAGCACCATTTTTTTGGACAGTGAACCTTACCCAGAAGATGACGACTTTCCCAATCACTCGAACAAACAGGATTTCTGGTAATCCGATAGACACTGTTGATTTGGTCTTCATTTTCCACACGGTGAAGTTACTCCGTTTCCTAATATTTGTTGAACTGATAGTCTTCCAATAACTGAAATGTCACTTGGGGAAAACTCTACTGTTTATTAGTTTCTGGTTAAAAATTTTTCCCCCTTTTTGAACAAACCCATTAATGTTTTTAGGTAGATGTGTGTGTGTGTGTGTGTGTGTGTGTGTTGTGGGTATATATATATATATATATATATTATATAATATATATATATATTAAATATATATATAAAATATATATATAAAACTATATATGTCCTTAGTATGCGAGTTATTAATCTTCGGGATGAAACTTATCACCCTTAAACACCCACTTCTGTTTTAAAAATTCCATCAGCAGAAGCCAGGTTCCCGCCCAAAACCCAAATTGGGATAAGCCCTAGTAGCGGCCTCTCAGAACCTCTGTCTTCAGATGCTGAGCCATCTTGTGTCAAACTTTGAAACTGCTTCTTCGTAGTAAACCTTCTCACCACTCCGTGGAACACTCAAGGGGAACTGTACATGGAACCTGTAGAGGGGATAACATCATGGTGAGGGAACTCAGTCCCGGGCCCGAATTAGGCAAGTGTAGGCCAATAACAGCACTCAGATCTATAACAGAGATCCGATCTTGTCATACGGCCAAATAACTCAATCATATGATTGAGACATGGCAACACCAGGAAAGACTAAAGGAACGGGTAAAAACCAGCAGATGCCCTACTGAAGATTCCTACCATTACACATTCCCCCTTTTCCCTCTCAACCATCCTTAATCTAATTATTATTCCACTACATTGTCCTCAACTTCCTGGTAAAATGTATATAACACAAGCTACTTGAAGCACACAATAGAATACTAGTGCGACGCCTCCTATGATACTTTCTAGCCCCGCACTTATAGAACATTATATAACTAATCATAAACATATATCACTACACAGTACTGTACTCTATTCCTAATCATACTCTTAAGTTAGATATAATTAATTGCCTACCATATGCTATTCCTGTTGTTACTCGAGGAAAAAAAGGCAATCGATGGATTATGTCCGTGGAAATATCACTACTAAGATAGGCTAGTCCCTCTAAAAAAAACTCGGAATTATCCCCAATTTTAACACTTCAGAAGTTTTCCTCGACCCATCCACCTGTTACTGCACTGGGTTTTATATGGGTGCTTGAGTGAGTCACCAGAAAGTCCAGACGCCAATCAGTCCAGAATCTGGCTTTTTCCTCCCGTTTCCAGACTAACCAGAGTCAATTAGCTGTTCAATTTTTCCCTTTTTATCTGTGGAGTTCTTGCTCATCAACAAATATCGGTTGTCTGTAAGCCAGAGCTTTTCCCATTACAGAATCCCTCTGACCTCTAGAAAGGGATCTGTCAAATTTCTTGCAACGGCCAACTTCCGTTTTGTAGACAAATGTTGCCAATACACCCCTCTCGAAAAAACATCCTGTCATCAAACTGCGACGGTGTGTAGACAACTTACGTGACTCCCCTTTTATCTCATACACACTGTTGACCAAGGGTTTGAGAATCTGTCCGACGTATTTCCCTCAGTTTTTCCCATAAAAACGTCAATTGTGTTAGCAAAATAATGTCGGGTTTGGTTATCATTGGTCGCAACTAACAAGTTTATTTATCCTTGACATAGGCCCCCTCCTAAGAGAATAGTCCGTAAAACTCTTCTTCTTGGAGGTTCGATCCAGATGATCTATTCCTCTCTTCAGGAGCTGGATGTCTAGACAGGAAATTCGCTCCAACAGTTCTGTATTTCCCCCTCCAGGGCCTTTTTTTTAGAGAATGGCACTGGGGAAACCTTTTGGCGAACGGATCTTGAGTGGTCAAAGTCATCTCGAACTCCAAAAACCCCGTTCGTCTTTTTTTTCAGTCAGTATCTTTTTATGAGACTGAAAAACCTGGGTTCTCTTTCCCTCTCCTGGGAAGTCAGATAGGTTTCACCTGTACATCCTTGTAGGTTTCCTGGTGTACCAGGGGATATCCCTCCCCGTTGGTTCCCACTTCCGTCTCCACTGCAACTGCCATTGCCATGAGGTGAGCTGCTTTTTTTCCTGGTCTCTCTTCGTATTTCCGCAAGAGATGAATGGAAAATCTTCGATTTTCCCCCGTATCCGGATTTGATAGTTCTTTTCTGGATATCACCCTTTCCACGGGAAATGGCCCTTTGCCAACCTTCCCAGTTTGTTGTTCCCGTTTGGAGTAGCAACAATACTTTGTCTCCCACCTCTAGAGATCTGTCTTTCGACCTACGGTTGTAGTAAGCCGCGGTCTTTTCTGCTTTTTCAAGTTTTGATTAGCCAGAGTCCATCTCTTGTGAAGTTTTCTTTCAGTTTCCACATATCTGTAAGAAAGCACTTCTTCTGATGTCCCTCTTCAGTCCAACTCCTCAACATGGCTTCCAGCGGCCCTTTGATTGGACGACCAAACAGCACGAGCAGGGGTAGTCCGTTGAGCCATGAGGAACTCCCGATAGGAAAAAAAGTGCTGCTGGGAATATTCATCCCACCTATCAGGTTTTTCTGCGCTAGTTTCCTGAGCATTGTCATCAACGTGCCGTTGAAAGCTTAGCCATTGGCTTGAGGGTGGTAAGGGCGGTATGGATATGGTTAGAGGGGAAAACCCAAAAAAATACCTCCCCCAAATTTTTCCACAAAACTGGGCCCATTGTCCGTCAGTATTTGATTAGGAAAGCCTAATCTAGTAAAGGCCTCCATCAGTGCGTCCGCCACTCTTTTGAGTCAATCTTGGTCAAGGGTTATGGCTTCACCCACATTGACAGCAATCACCATGGTGAGTATTACATGTTCCTCTTCCTAGTCCTAGGAAGTGGACCCACAATATCGAGGGTACCCTCTCGAAAGGGAGTTCATGATGGGCTTTTCACCCAAGACCACCGGCGCTGTCCAGTGTTTCGGTGCCACCCTCTGGCACTCAGGGCATGATTCACATACCGAGCACATCACCTGTCATTCCCCCAAAGTAATGACAGGAAATTCGCTGCATCGTGGCGGCAATACCTAATGCCCACTGAATGAGATGGTATGCCCCATATAAAAGAATCTGGGAACGAGGGCCTTTGGGACCACCAACTGACCATGTAGGTTGTCTCCCCTTCCGGCTCTCCTGTAGAGTATCATATTCTTGCAGTGTTTGCACCATTTCCCTGTCCTAGATTTTCTTGTGCCGGACTTGAGTGAGCCCCGGTGGTGAGCATCCTTGTCGACCTTGGCATTGTCAGTGTCCACCCGCGTTGAAGTCACTTGAATGCGCGAAGTGAGGGTTCTTAGCCTTTGATTTGCAATCCTCGTATTGTGAGAAGGTGACTTACAAATCGAACACCACTTTCCGACCATGGTCGTTTATGTGTAGAGCTCGAAGTTTTTTGTTTCCCCCCTTTGTTTTTCCAAATTCTCTCTGAAGTTTTGACAATGGTTCCACCTTTTTTGTTCCTGTGCTCTTGGGTTTCTTCAGGTTATGTTTTCCTGACTTTTGGTGTTTGTAGAAAAATTTTCTGCTGCCTCCCAAGGACCTCGACGAACCGTTTCCCCCAATTTCGTCACCATGTCGATTCGTTCCCCTTGTTCTCCCAAGAATGTCCTGAGAAGTTTTGACATTTGCTTCCGCATCTGGTCGACTACCGTGAGCTTTCCGTCTTCATAGTCATGCGCAAACCCAGCCAAATCCATCCACTTATGGAGATATGCTTTTTAGACGCAGACTATAGGCGGCAAACAACTCCCCCCGGGTTCCCTTTCGCTCCTCGAAATTTTTTCCCGGGAGGTATGGGACGCCCAACCCCGAATCGTTTCAGCAAAGCCGTCTTTAACTCGTCATAATTGTTCTCATGTCCTGGTGGCAGGCGAGAATAAACCTCGTAAAACCCGGCCCCCGTAAACCTGGGATAGCTTGAGATTCCATTTGTTACGCTCCGCCCATAGCAACTGACATAGCCTCGAAAAACGTTTAAGGTACTGGTCAACTTCTTTTGTCCTCCTCGTAGATCGCTAGAGGGAACTTCATAGCATGGTAGCTATGTCCCCTTTGGGTTGAGCCAGGGAGAGAGGAACCCCCCACTGCTCCTTCAGGTTCCCCCAGAGTCTTTAGCTCGAGTTCCCGCATCCCGGGACTCATGCCCCTTTCTGAGCCTCTTGCTCCGCTTCCCGTGCTTAGCAGCTTGTTTTAACCTCAAGTATCTTAGCAGCTTGCTCTGCTTCCAGTTTTTAGCTTCTATTTCCAGCCTTCTCAGGCTTGCTCAGCCTCAAGTTGCCCAGCAGCTTGTTCTGCTTCCAATTCTTAGCTGTTTGCTTGTCCATCTTCTCAATTCCAACTCGGTTTTGACTTCCCCTTTTTGCTTGACGATACTCCCTCTCCACTTCCTGTTGTAACCCTTTAGAGCAGAACCGACAATCCATTTCTTCCCCCTTTGCTCTAAGTTCCGCAGTAGTTAATCTAGGAGTGGCCATTTTACAGAGAGGTAACTCAGCAGATAGAGTATAGTTTATCTCAAAAACCAATATATAGCTAATGACAAATACTATAAATCTATATTTTTAAACACACCATAAACACAACACAATCACTCAGTGACAAGAGTAGAATCAGGACCACAGACCTATGCAGACGTGTGAAGTGTGAACAGGTAAGATAAGTCCAAACACCTATCCACATTAACTCAAGCTGGATTCTCACTAATAGGATATCTCCATCCTCTAACAAAGACCCGTGTTAAAAGACCCCTTTTCTAAAGATCCCGCTGTCCAAAGATCACGTTTACGAGCCCCCAATAAATGTCATGTGTGTAAAGAATGAATGTCGTATTAGTTACTTGTTCTTCTTTACCACTTTAGTGTCTTCCTGGAGTGAGAGAATCAACACCCACATTTTTTTAAATCAATATCTCTATTCTGGAGAAATCCAGCAGACTCCATCACACACCCTTCAATCTGAAGACACCTTCCTCTCACTCTTACTCCCCCCCGGATCATGCCCCCTCTCATTTCCCCAACAAACACATTTGACAACTCTCGCTTCAAAAATAAAAACAAGAAATTTATTAAAGCAAAGAGTATATGTAGGGGAAGTGTTGGTGTGTATAAGGTGTAGAATGTGTGACGGATTTTAATGGTAGACCGTGATTAGAAGCAAAGTCTGTAACATCATAGTGCTTAGCACACAACAGCACCATTTTTTTCCCGGGCAGTGAACCTCACCCAGAAGATGAGACTTTCTCCAATCACTCGAACAAACAGGATGCGGTAATCCCATGACACTGTTGATCTTTGGGCTTTACTTTACCACACGGTGAAGTTACTTGTTTCTAATATTTGTTTGAAATGATAGTCTTCCAATTAACTGAAATGTCATTGGGGAAAACTCTACTGTTTATTAGTTTCTGGTTATAACATTTTCCCCTCTTTTAGAACACAACCTATTAAAGTTTTTTAGGTAGATGTGTGTGGGGTTTTGTGTGTGTGTGGGGGTGTGTGTGTGTGTGTGTGTGTGTATATATTATATATATATATATATATATATATATATATATATATATATATGTCCTTTGTATGCGAGTTATTAATCTTTGGTGTGAAGCTTTTCACTCATTAAACACCACACTTCTGTTCATACAATTCCACTCAGCAGAAGCCAGGTTCCCGCAAACCCAAATTTGGGGATAAGCCCTATGTAGCGGCCTCTCAGCAACCCCTGTTTCAGATGTGAGCCATCATTGTGTCAAACTTTGAAACTGCTTCTTGTAGTAAACCCTCTCACACTCACGTGGAAACACTCAAGGGGAATGTACATGGAACCTGTAGAGGAGATAACATCATGGTGAGGGCAACTCAGTCCCGGCCAGAATAGGCAATGTAGGCCAATAAAAGCACTCAGATCTATAAAAGAGATCCGATCTCTGTATACGGCAAATAACTCAATCATATGATCTGAGACATGGCAACACCAGGAAAAACTAAAGGGAAGGGTAGAAACCCAGCAGATGCCCTACTGAAGATCCTACCATACACATTCCCCTCCTCCCTCTCAACCACCTTAATCTCTCTAATTATTATTCCCCTACATTTTTCCTCAATCCCGAGTAAAAAAGAAAACACAAGCTACTTAA